>BLFN01000164.1:211996-215372 GCA_014634225.1 Acropora yongei | reverse complement strand
ATTAAAAGCACGTTTCCATCGTTTCCATCGAACAGAAAGTGAATTAGGCTCTCCCTTGGGGTCGAAGTGAGGTAGACCATAGATGTCTGTGATTTGTTTCAAGGTCGCTCCACTGGAATCAGTGGGGATCGTTGATGAAGTTGAGCCGCTCGTTTGTTCTCCAGGCGATGACATTCCGATCGTTTGGACGAAATAACCTCGCAAATTTCAACCAGTTACCGTTTAAGTATTCTACGGATCAAGATCCTCGTCGCCAAATGTAGTGATGGCCGTGATACTAACAGATTTGTCACGCTTAGTTAAACACACTTTAATTCATCAACACGCCATACTTCTTCCGACTCTTACACCATGTAGTTATCACCAAATGTCTCTTTAGCTAAACACTACAGTAATGCCACATATGACCTTAGTTGACATGAGATGATACCAGTCAATTATAAGTTTACAATTCTTCTTAATAAATGTAATTTTGTTGGTCCAAAGATCACCATGTTACTATGTTTACAAGTAGTGTTACGATGTTATATATACATGTACTAAGCAGTGTGAGTTACATTTTGGCCAAGGAAGTGATTAAAATGATTCGTCTTATTTTTGGGACAGTAAAATAATAATTATAAAATTTGTCAACACTTTTTACTTTTGCCTTGCCTTAAAACCCAAGGTGTGCTTGGGAATAACACAGCCTCCCAGCCTTTCCGTAAACCGTCACTACGAAGTCACAGCGGAGTTTCTTTAACTCATCTTTGATGTTCTCAAAGTCCTAGATGCCTGTTACTTGTGGCTTGGAGCCATCAAGGTGTTGGGAACTAACTCTATCGAATGTAATGTAAGGAAACTAGCAATCCAGTGCTTGTCTGAGTTTCTATGATTTTGCAGAATTATGTTAACTAAAATTGTGAAATCAAGATTGTCAAATACAATTCGAGGTTCTAGGCCAGCAAGAACATTCTTCCTGACAGTTCCAATGAGTTCTGCACCCATGTCATCCATGATGGTCCGGTACGCATCCCTTAATTGTGACTGTAATCCCCTCTCTGCTCAGCCTCTTCAGTGTCTTGAAGAAACGGATCAGGTACAGGAAGAAATAAACTTTAACTGATACATGTCTGGTCTAATTGATAATAAATTAAAAGTTAAAAGTACTATAGTCTTCCTGGCAACTTAAGGTTTACATATAAAGAGAATTTTAAATGATGGTGCTATTACCAAGCACCCATTAATCACCATGGACAAAACAATCTACATGTTCCGCTCTGCTGCTTTTAAGAAACAAAGAACTTAATCCATACGTTTCATTTGTTTTGAGGATAAAGGCCACTGCCATGCATTTAACAGCGTTTTTTGGTAAGACTAAATTACACTTTATTTCTGAAAAACACAACGCAGAAATCAGTAAAAGCAACTAGTGGTAGACTGTTCTCTGTAATTTTCACATTTCGTAGGAATGTCCAAAAGAAATACATGTAAATTAAAGAACTGAAGAATAAAGATCAAGTTACCCTTTCAGTGGCATTTCCAAACCCAAGCAAGATACCATTGATTTTCTGGATAAGGTTTAGTTCTTTCCACCTTTCCATATGCAGCACACAAAGGGGGTACTTGTTGATCAGCATCTTCTTTTACCTTAGGGGCTGCAACAGTTACAAAAAAAATCCAAGATATCAGGAGCACGCTGCTTCATTTCCATGATAAAACTCCCCCATGTGAATTTTTCTAAGCTCTATAAAAGTGGTGAAATATAAATGAAAGGCAAGATATACAAGAACCTAACAGTGATTTCATTAATAGTAATACATTATAGTGATACTGAAAGAGAAATAGAGGGATTTACAAATCATGCTAAAAATAGGTTATTTATTATCCAGCTGTTATTTAATCCCCTTTCCAGATTTTATTTATATTAAGTGCCTCAAAATGTTGTAGACTATCTTGTTAGATTGTGCATGAGTAAGTGCCTCTTTTGGCACTATCTTTGTAAGTATAAAATAAATTTCTTAGAAATTATTGTTGAAAATATAAGCAATAATATAACCAATGACTAACTAATCCAAGGATTCCAAAAGCTTCTGGTGGCTGTTATTGTGAACTCATAGTAACAGGGATCCATACATAGCATGGGACTACAAATTTTCATTAGTTTTAAAAGTTACAAATAATGGGTGTACAATATAAGAGGATAACCTTGTGCTTGGATCGTGGGACATGCAAAACAGAGGAACTTTCATCACTCTTTTTGCAAAGCTGCTTACACTGGTCATCTACATCCCTCAGGAGCTCTGCTTTGACTGCGTCTCTCAGATGTGTGTCTTCCATAACAATTTCTCCAATTTTGTAAGGAGTAAATGCTCCAGTAGCAATCATCCTGGGCCCAGTTGTTCAACAAGAACATAATAAATGACAATGAAAATTTCCACTAATCCAGGATTAGCTTAATCGGGCTTTGAACATCTGGGCCCTGGTGAGTTGCTTAACGACCTCAGTGGTCTTCCAGTCTAACACAGATCTATCTTTTACCTTGAGAAGAAGACAAACTAATGAAGAAAGATATTTATTTTTTATTAATTTATTTTGTAGTTTTAATTTACAATAGTTGTAGAAAGACTTAATTTATGAACTCCAATTTACTTTAAGCTCTTTTGTTTGCTGTATATCTTAATATTTAACACCATGCCTACAGTTAAAATAACTATTACAATAACATTCCTTACTTGTCTATATAACAAACACAACAGTATACCTATAAAGATATACAAAGTAAAAAAAATTAAATTAATACAAGCGCATTCGTCATTTTCTGGATTTATCTAGTTCCTTAAATAATCAATATAATTTATTTTTGTTTAGCTTGTGTCAATTAGTATATAAGACAATAAAAGATGACTTACTTGTCCTTGTGAAGTAACACAACATGACATTACCTCTGCATTAATCCTTTTGAAACAACACAACAGCAATATTACATCTTCATATCTTATAAATCAAATTTTGGGAAAAGCTTGTACTATTTAGCTCAATGAATTAATAATGTTATAATTAACATATTTAACTATGTAGTTCAAGGGCTTTTTATTCCCTCAGTCTTGCAACATCCTTTCTTCGGTATTGAATTAACCTCCGATCTTAGCTGGTATTCACATATTCAAATAGTCACCAAGAAAGAAATCAAACTCTCTCATTTTTAAGGAGGAACCTAAGAAACTGTCCACAAAAATAATAGTCAAGGAGAGGGCTTATAAATCTCTGATAAGACAACACTTAGAATAAACCAGTAGTGTATGGGACCCATATCTTGCTAAGATAGGACATTTTGGAACATTTTGGACATTTTGAAAAGGTATAGTGCAGATCAGCACATTGGGTTAAGTCAAGG
>BLFN01000164.1:130423-132923 GCA_014634225.1 Acropora yongei | reverse complement strand
AGCAAAGAAGCCGGCGAGGGAAGCTTCTCCCACTAGATCACACAAGTCTCTGGCCTTTTCTGGAGAAATTTCAACAATATTCACCTCCCTTCAAAGGCAGGATGAAATGCTGAGTGGACTTGATAATGACAATCTCCTGAACAATGGAGTGAAAATAGTTTATTTGAATCCATCAGGATATGTGACTGTGAGCAGTCCACAGGACTCACAAACGAAAACACTAATTAAAAACATTGCCGCTGAAAAATGGCACAAGGTATCTAACGCAATACTAAAGCACGAAGAAATTTTGCCTGAATTGAAAAATGGAATCAATAAAGTTATTTCAAGAGAATGCAACGAGGACTTGAAATCTGTTGGAAGCGCTGGCTAGCTTCTCAAATTAGATATTTTTAGAGGAAGTGAGAATTTACTGTCCAGTCTGGTTTCACTGTACGTTAGGTGCTAGTGGACTCTCTCAGGAAGACTTAACAGAGTATGGTCCAGATGTGAATTCCCTTGCCTTGGCGATTGCTCGCTTAAGGAACACCAAGGCGTCTGCAGTGCACTACAAGATATCCGCAATAATGTTTCACAGTGGTGTTAAACATGATGACTTGATTTGTTTGGGTGTCTGTATGTCTCCAGATGCCACTGTCTACATCTACATGTTCTGGCACTCAGCAACGTCCCTTTGACTTGTGGCTGATTTTGCAAGCGTGGCCTCATACACCACAAGCCTTTTTGGAAACATTGAGCCAAGCCGGCCACGTTTTTGCAAGGTAACGATACAACAAGGTCAGACCACAACACCAGGAACTCCATGCCCTACTCTTTGCAAACAGTGTGTGGGTTCTATTACGTCCCGTAGGATTTATGAACAATGAAGAACTGGGAGACGGGGCCTACGGTTTTATCGTCCTTGTCCGAGAAGACTAGAAAGTCTAACCATGTGCAGATGTAATTACAAAGGCAGCACTTTCTACTCAGTAATTTAAAGACCCCGAGTGTTGGTCCGGCCAGGGTTCGAACCCACAATCTCCTGCACGGTTATCCGATACTCAACCGACTGAACTATGGGTCAGCTGTCACCATGCAAAAGAAAATGACTGAGCAGTTAAAAGGTAAAGTTCAAATTCGGAAGGCTTCAATCGAGGAGAATCAACGTGCGCTGTTGTTTGCACAAGAAGTGATTCAGAAACAAATCGCCACACCACAACTAGATGTTAGTGAGCGGAGCCTTGAATCGTAGGAGCACTACTCGGCTGCAGGTTACAAGGCAATGAAAGCGCTACTGGATAAAGAATGCAACACAGAAGAGGGAGATGTGCGTAATATGTACACCGCCGACTGTATAGTAACAGTAGTTGGAATTTTTAGAGTCACTAAACTTCCTCTCTACAAGTAAGAATTATCATTGGTAATAGTCTTACTAGCAGCCAATTCACAATAATAATAACATTGACAATAATCATAATGATGATGATGATGATGATACTGATACTAATACTAATAATAAATATTATTTGACCAGGGTGACTTCTTCAGTATAAAGAGATGCGGTTACAAATTTCACAATTTAAGTTTTTTTGTTAATATCAACATTGAAAACATTGCTAATGCTTTTTTCTTTTATTTCCCTTGAGTCAGGTTGGTTGGAGAGAACATTGACTACGAAATTCATGTGAGAGTGCAATCGCAGAACCACTAGAAGAACCGTTCTATCGACTGGATGCATCAGTTTGCAGTCCCTGAATGATTTCAAGACCCCAAACTGGACACTGAAAAGGGCCAGAAGCAAGTTGAAGACATTCAGCAGGAAGAAATATTACCAGACAGAAATGTTCAATCACACCTTGTAACAAATTGGTCAGTCATTGTCAGCCGAATAATTTCCAAGTACTTAATTCCGTTGAAATGCTTCCAAGATGTAGTTGTCAGGCACATTCCACACAAGTATAGCAAAGAGATGTCTCAAAAATCCACCTCTGAGTATTCCTATATCATTTCCAAAACAAGATATCCTTGGTGTACATGAATCTAGTGGTTTATGACAAAATATAATAATCTGTTGTAAGGCAAGCAAGATCAAGTAGGTTCTTATATGAAATACAGTTATAAGTGTGACTTTGAGAAACGAAATAATCAACAAAAAAAATTATTCAAATGGTAAGGGTTCTATCTACAATTATTTATCATTAGGGAGAGAAGGCCACAAGCTTCCTAAGGGGGGTCAAGGGGCATCGCCCCCACCTGGAAATTTTTTTAAATGAATACCCACTGCAGTGCAATCTGGTGCATTTTGAGACACAAAGGTATAAGGTATAGCGTATTTTTTAACCAAACAACAGTAACACTAAAATCAAAATGCTCCTAACTTATATACATTGTATAACAGATGCCAAAATGTGCTGGATTATTGTCTTCAAATAGCAAAGCAAGTAAAGCAAATAACAGAAAATAATATTCTCTCCTTACATTCCTCTGACCTATTAACAACATTGAAAGCCAAAACTAGTTA
>BLFN01000164.1:112812-115312 GCA_014634225.1 Acropora yongei | reverse complement strand
TTTTCCCAGGGCAAAGCTCATGGAAAACTGTGAGCTCCGAACATATTTTTGAAGCCAAATGGAGACTACTGTGCTTATTATCCTTCACATTTTTTGCAATGCATACTTAGGGAATATCACTGGACATTCCCACGTTTTAGCGTGGGAATCTTCAGCCAGGTGATGTGTTTAGACCAATCGCATGCTAGCACAAATCTTTGATGGGCTATAATTACATTTATGCACACTGAATATATCAAATTATGGTTATTCATATTGATCTTTGTCACCAGTAGTTAAAAATGCTAGAAGGTTGAAAACATGATTATTTTTCCACATTGTAAACAATCGTGTAGGTGTGAACGCATCTTTGAAACATCAAAAGTAACATGGCTGGGATCAAGATGTAGCAAAAGCAATAGAAAACACTCTGCAGTCACTACCATTAATTTGCTGTTGTACTGGTACGTAGTCTAAACTTATCAACCGTTCACCAAGCAAGTCATTTGCTTGTTCCTCAATCTCCTGGCTAATGACATCGTTGTAGAAGCTGTCATACACATTGACCATACCAGGCATGCAGCCCAGTGAGCTTATGCAAACCCAGTGGTCACTTCCTGTACGAAGAATTTGAACAAAGTCACTGGACACAACATCAAAGTTCCTTACTTGTCCCAGAGTTGGTCTGTGTAGGCCTTCAAGCAGTGGATTTGCCTCTTGTAAAAGTACATAAGCAGCCTAGATGATATCACATGTGAGCCATCCTGTGGGATCCATGATAATCATGTAGTCTTCATCACTTAGTTTTGAGAGGGAACCAAAGTTATCAACAGTGACAGTTGTTACTTTAGTGATTATGACATCATCTATGCTCTCACTATCACAATCCTGATCAATCATGATTCCCATAAAGTAGAAGTAGAAGTGGTAGGCTGCTTGTTTGTTTTTGACTTTTTTTCCTTTGCATGATCCACACAACCATGTAGTTTTTGCATTGTTAGGCATTCGTTTCAGCCCCAAGCAAACCAAATGAAAGAACTTACCATTTTTGCAGGCAGTATTGTGGCATTTCACAAGCCTATCTGTTACAGTTGCTTTTAATTTGCTAATGCAGATATTGTTACAAAGCATTGCATCTTTATTTACAGTAGATGGAGCAGCCATCTTTTTGCTAGTAGCACGCCTGCCTTGTTTGAATTGTGGTAGCCTGCAACAGTGAGCACACTACTATTGTTTTGGATTAGAAACTTCATTGAGTGCCAAACATGTAGTATGAAATTCGTCATATGGGCAGTCAGAGTTACTAGAAGACAACATATCAACACTTGGCTGCCCTCTGCAAAAGCAGATGGCATTGTCACTAGGAATTCTGTTTAGCCCTGTGTCGCTGCTTCCAGCATCATCGAAAGTTTGTGATCAAATTGCGTTAAACCAACTGACATCTTATACGAATAAAGACAACCGTCTCACAGAACATCAGAGCGGGAACAAAGCGATGTATTCTTGTGAAAGCGTTAGTGGCAATGGATTAAAAAAAACTGATGCTTATGGTACTTTTAGATTTATCAAAAGCATTTGATAGCTTCAATCATGCTACACTTCTTGTAAAATTACAATCTCTTGGACTGAGTCATAGCACTCTAGAATTGTTTCGCAGTTATTTATCAGAGCGAAGCCAATATGTCAGAATTAGCTCAGAAGTTTCTGGTTTGGAAAATATAGCTTTCGGGGTTCCGCAAGGATCGATCCTTGGACCAGCACTTTTTAACATTAATTTTATCTACCACCCCGGACTTTAGTTCGTTGGAATCATACGTGGACGATTCCAAACTTTACCTGTCGTTTTCAGTCAAGGATGTAAATACAATTGTACAACAGATCAACGAAGACCTTTCATTGATAGCTTCATGGTGCTGTCATAACCATCTTCTTATCAACCCAGACAAGACTAAACTCTTAGTTATGGGGACTCGTCAAATGCTACAAAAACTTCCAGACTCCCACATCACATTACTAGGAAAAGAAATTGCTCCAACTGCTTCCGCTCGGGATCTTGGCGTGCAAGTAGATGCAACTCTTAGCTATAATGAACATGTCACTAGTATCACGTCTACCTGTATGGCTAGTTTATGCCAAATTAATAGGATTAAGCATCTTCTTGACTCGAGAACTTTAGAGAACGTTATTACATCTCTAGTATTTAGTAAGCTGTATTTTTGTTCAACTGTTTGGGCTAACTCGAGCAAGACCAATGTGCGGAAGTTACAGAAGATCCAGAACTTTGCGGCCAGAATCCTTACAGGAATAAGAAAGTACAAACATATAACACCTGCATTGAACCATCTCAGATGGCTCTCAGTGCCTGCCATGCTAGCACTTTATGATGCAATTTTTAGCCCCAAAGTACCTTAGCTCACGCTTTAATACACGTGCTTCTGTTCATGGGAGAGACACTAGAAATAAGAACAAGTTAGACATCCCAGCATTCAATACAGCTGCTGGTCAGCGCTCTTTTACATAT
>BLFN01000164.1:105312-107812 GCA_014634225.1 Acropora yongei | reverse complement strand
GTTTCAATTTCCTTGGATTTTACCCAACTTTTCAGTCATTTGTAGTAGGTTAACTTGAACTCGGATAACTCGAAAACCCTGCTACCGCGAACTAAATTTCGTTTGCCTTGATCAAAATTTACCCCGATAACTTGTATTCGCGCCAAAACTCGTGCATGTGTTACCCATGATCGGCTGACCTTTGTATTGCTTTTTGAGCGTTTGTGGTATGATGATTTTAATTAGTACAACAAACAGATCTCGTGTTTGACAGTTATTTAGCTATCATAAGTTGAATTTGCAATCTATTTTATATCAAAGTGTTAAAATTTAATGAACTTATAATTGCTGGCGACCCTTAGCCAGGCAGCAGCCTCTTTTTGCTATCAGTGAGAAAAAACAAAATGTTTGGAATGTAAGATCGGTGGGTTTATCACGTCTATAATCCAGCGTATTGACACCCGTGATGACGTCACCTGCACGAGGAAGGGAATCTTACAACCTCACAGCCTTTTCCAGTGGGTCGTCATTAATCATCATTTAACCCTATTGTACATGTTCAGTCTTGGAACCTCTTACATTTCACCACCGAACAAAGAGAAAATCAGTTCTCGAGCAGGCGTCCTTCTATTCTCAGAGCAACGCACAAAGGGTGAAATTATTATTTTATGCAAATTAGTGGTAAAACAAAGGTGTGTCACACAATCGCGCACTCTACTATGCAAAAGAAAAATAAGAGAGTCCTCGCAGTCTATGCTCAAGCAAACTTAAAGTGTCGTTTGCTCAACTACACTCGGAATTTCCCAAAAGGTAACGCTTTTGCTGAAAAGAGCCCAGAAATTTCAGGATAACAGAAGTTTAAATTTATAAAATGAATGCCGTTGTTTTGAAATTATCCCTGTGCTTAAATAAAATAGTAATGCCTGCAACACAGGCTAAAGATACGCACACCTTCCTTCACTCTTGTCATAGTTTCAAGCACATTTCCATGTCCCTCTTCCTTCAGAAATTTGCAGCTCCTTAAAAAATAAAATACCAGTCACAGCTCCTACTTTCCACGCCAGCAATCAATTTCACATTGAAACTCCTAGTTATTAACCTGGCCTCAGTTGTTCAAACAATGGATAGCACTGTCCACCGGATAAATCACTATCCAGCGAATAAACACTAGCAAAACCAATTGAGTTATCCAGTGGATTGTGATTTATCCAGTGAATAGCGCTATCCAACATTTGAACAACTGGAGCCTGGTATTTTGAAAATTTCAGTAATCAACAACGATAACTCGAAACCCTGGCAACTTGAACAGTTTTTCATTTCCCATGCACTGTTGCTGTTGCATGCCAAGTCGTATAAATGTGTGTAAATACACTGATTTTGTTGAATTCATCTCAAGTATTATTTCTTTCATCTGAACATTTGAAAGTGGGTGTGATAAAAGTGGTATTTTAACAAATGACTAACGGAAAATTTAAACATTAAATTGGTGTGGTCATTCCACTTGACACTGACTATTATCAAGATTAGTTGTCATGCCGTGCAATGTACACATGTTGCTTATTTTGTGCATGAGGAATTCTATACCTCTAGTTTACAGAATATTATTGACGACTTTTTGCATTACAATTTCCACAGGGAGAAGCAAGTCCAAGAACGGAAGAAAGCAGAGAAATGACTTTCCCCTTCCTGATCTTCACTGGAAGTCTAGAAAGGCATGACACAATATACTTGGCAGCTGACAAGCACATTATTTGTGATTTTGAAGCATCTCTGGTAGCGTCAGCCCTTACATTACTTGCAACATATTATCTTTTTATGTATAATTATCCTCCTGAACTAAAAATCTTTCTACTTATGCAAAAATGCATTTTTGCATATTCAAAATTGCCATCCTCTGTAATTTCACTACTTAACTTTTTTCACGAACATCAGTCAGTCTCAGCTAAGTTGTGCTTCATGATCAGTTTAAGGCAACTTGTCAAATGAACTCAAACACCTGAGTACAGTTTACTCAGCAATACTGCTAAAGATTACTCACTATAGCTACTCAGTATGGATGCAATGATTTACTCTTTTTACTACTTTTTTTTTTTTGCTGTGCAAATTTTCTTTAGCTTTGAAAGACTAGTAAAAATGGAAAGAACGACTTGCATAAGGAACCAGATTGTTAAGGAACCAAATTGTTAAAATGAGTAATGTACAATGGCACTGTAATATCATCCATTGCATAAGGAACCAAATTGTTAAAATAGAAAAATCATAAGATCAGAGTCGTGGATCATGTTTAAGCGCACAATAATTAGAATAACAATCTCATATCAATATTAGACTTCGTACATGTTCTTGGAGGAAGGTTCTTTTAGGACTTCACATAACATTTGCCAGTTGTATGTTTCGTGTAGCACAGGGACGTCCTTTTATCTTTTTGCATCCTTGGATTAATTGCAATTAAAATAAATTTAGAATGACAGATACCTGTTACGATAACTGAAGAACTCATTTTTCGTTTTCGAATACTTAC
>BLFN01000164.1:40632-47103 GCA_014634225.1 Acropora yongei | reverse complement strand
TGACCCAGAAATGAAAATATTCCCGATATTTACCGATCCATGGTAAAAAGATGGTAAAAGGTATGAAGGTATGAAGGTGATTTTATCCAAACCTCCGAAATGCAAGAGGATAGCTTATCAATTGTGTCCATGATTCCGCGGAACTTTACAAACAAATCACCAGTGGTCCCTATGGTATGTCATGTATGTAACAGGACGTGTATAAAACTGGACAGAAACACCAAGATTCAACATACACTGTATCTGCCACAGACTTGCATTGGCTTGTGGGGACACCAACAAAGAGGAGGAGTACATGATCACCATAGAGCGCCTACTTGTAAAGCTGTACAAGTGGCTTGAAAACTCCTGTAAGAAGATGGCAGCATATTTTAAGATGCAATTAAGGCTTCACGACATGCAGCTTCCCGCTAACGAGTCTAAACGACACAAGATTGGTCCCAAACTCCAGCAGGTGACATAGGTAAAAAAAGACATTTTTACTTTGTGTTAAAGGGCCTGTGTGTATACTTGGAATACTGTTAAAGTCTGATGGGTTTATTGACAATTCTAGTGAAAAAATGATTGAACATCATTATCTTGCTTCTATTTCTTTAGGCAGTATTTATATCCTCAAGATGATTCTTCCTATCCTGACAACAATCAGCAAATGCTTCCAAGCTGGTGTAGTTTCATTTGCCAAGATTGTTCCTACACTTCAGTATCCCAAGAGAGAACTCAAGCAGATTGCTACCAACAAGACACCTATCGCAGTGCTAAAACAAGTACAATGTTTTATTTTAACTGTTATGTCAGGTATTATTATCAATGTAATTTTATAAATAGTCAAGTTGCTGTGAAAATCAGTGTGGAAATCTCTATATTTCTTGGTAATCATAACAGTTACTGACATATAATAATTTATAAATTAAATCATAAGTTGATTCATCAGATTTTCTGTCATTCTTCATTACAGGACTTGCAACCTGAAGGAGGACTTCAACTTGTTTTAAAGGACTTAAGAGCAATAGACCAGCCAGACCAGTCACTGCCAACATCCCACCAAGAAACTCAACTCAAAAGCTTCTTGAAGAAGTATGTTGATGCCCTGACTGAAAACATTGATGCTCGGTTTCAAGAGTCCTCTCCTGTACTTGATTCCTTCAAGATATTTGATTTACTTTCTGTTCATGCAAAAACCGATGATGGCTTCAGGTATTGCCTACTATTGGTACTTTGACATCATGGTTTTAGAATTAAACAAATTAGACCGCCATTTGGTTTATGCTTAAACAATTTTTTTTTCATTACTTCCCAGGGCCTCAGCATGCAGAAGACCACCAACAGCTTCTTGTGGAATGGCAAAAGGCAAAATATGACCTGCTGCAGTGGAAGGAAAATGATCTGCCACAAGCTATTCATCAGGGAGAAGGTTCAATTACACCTACAGACTGACCCTATAGATCCCACTATCCCTTGCCGTCATTCATAGCTGAAGTTTGTCTTAGTTGCCCAGTCAGTAATGCTCTCGGTCACGAATCAAAAACGATTGGCTAAACTTGTTGCACGTTTCTATCAATGCGCCAAAACAACAGTCGAAGGAGTTCCCATCCTTAATCCATGACGACATTGCAGAGTGGCTAAAAGAAAAGGATAGAAGAAAGCTTAAAAAGCTTCCTCCCATCTCAGCTACTGTGGCTTCATCTTCCTTGCCAAGTACAGCAGAAATACCAGACCATCCACCACCAATTGATGAAGCCACTCCATATGATCTGGATTTGCCATCCTCCATGGAAGTTTAGATTCACAAGGCATTAATAGTGAACCAAACATTGATGCATATGTTGCTGCTCTCCAGCTTGAATGCAATGAGAAAAGCCACAATATGGAAGATTCTGACTATGAATCAGACTATTTCTTTGATTAGTGATAAATTATCAAGTATAGCTAATTCATTGCTCTGAGTTGTTGTCTAAGGTTAAATCACGCCATAAATAAATGCATTTCAGAATTTCTGAGCCAAAAGTTCATTTATTTTTAGAGAAGAAATAAATCAATAGTTAAAATTTTTTCTTAGTGATTTAAAAACAAGAAAAACACCAGTCGTTTGACATACATGACGAGCATGCAGAAAGATACAGTATGGATTACTGAAGCTGAAGAGTATGTGTAATTAAGGAGTATATACATTTATATCATGTCTATTTTACAACTGTTAAAAATGAATATTAAAATTGTGAACAAGCCAAAGTTGTTATTTATTGGCTAAGCATTTTGATATGTGATCCATACTAAAAGTTGCATGTTTCATAGTAAAGAATGCCTCATTATATCAGCTAATATAAGAACACAAAGTGTGAAAAAGTAGCCTAAAATACACCCATTTGGCCCTAAAATTTCAAAATTTTCTGGGGGGCGACCCCCTCCCACACCTACCCCCACTTACCACTGCATGGAAAAAAATGGCGGCATAGCCGCCATTTTGGTCCCTCTTACTTGGGAAAAGGTCCCTGTTATTACAAATCTTAACAAAAACCCTGGCCGCTAAAAAAATTTATCACACGATGTTGCATAGTTAAAGACTTTTGTTTTAATTGGTGGCTCCTAAAGGAGCAATTATTTGTTTTCAAACTAAGAAAACTTAGTTTGGTGGCCAGAACTTGGCAATAACAGCGAGTAAGTTATTGAAGGGATCTCCAGGGTAACATTTCCGCCAGTTGAATTCGTCTAGGTAACGCCGAAGTTTGCTTTTCAGTGTTCCGCTCGTGGCCTTCAACTTTTTCTTGACTTGAATCCAAACTCCTTCTATCATGTTCTAGTGAGCGCCTGTGAAAGGGTCAACAAAGTTCTCTGAATGGTTAACCATGACATGGATTTAGCCGAGACTAATCAGGTCAAAGTACGGGGAAAACTTGTCAGGGATAATAGTTCTTCCAGGGTTCATGAATTGCTGTACCAGACCAGCCACCAAGGTTTCTCTCGTTCTGTTGGGTATTCGAAATGCTAGAACTTGTCCAGCGCGTCTTTCGACCATGCAGAAAAGCCATGTGCCTCAACTGATCCGCCTGCGGTTTTACTTACGTTTGTGGCCAGACATAGACTTGTCGATTTCTACCGTATTTCCTTGGCCACCCAGTTTAATGTTGCCGTGTAGAATTTTCAGGGATCAGATGTCTCGGAGTCTCTCAAGTGACGTGATGACCGTACGGAGCAAAAACCCACTTAGTAGTGATACATTTTTTGTTGGACTCGTCAATAGACCACTATAAGATGATATACACTAAGTGTGATAGTGGAATTTTGGAATCCTGAAAAAAAGAACCAGCTCTGATCGCCCTTTGTTTTCTGCAATTGTTCACTGGACATTCCCAGTGATAACCATCAACAGACTTATCATCTATTTAACCCATTTGGTTTCCAAAAGAGCACCTACGCCTAGCAGCCAGCAAGCCACAATTCACAAGAAACGTTAAAATAGCATGGTAGCTTTAGATCAAGGTAAGAACCTCGTGATGATTCATGATGAAATGGGTTAATTCACTCTTCTAATCAGCCTTTATAAAACTTCTTGTTGGATTGAAATTAAACAATGACAACATTAATCAAACTGGGCTAATCAGATGCTTTGTTTATTAACCAACTAACTTATTTTTATTACTCAAATTGGGCCAATCAGATGTGTTGTTTCTTTACCAATCACCTTACTTTTATTGTTTACTTGATCCGAATGATAGTGTATAAAAAGCCTTTAGTTCAAAGGGTTATCAATTGCATCAACAACATGTCTCAGAGAATCTTAAAGTGTACTGTGTGCGGCAGCGACCACTCTATTTTTCATTGCGAAAATAAATGTGGCGTCTGCCACAGAGATAGTCGTGGGTGTTCCTGTTCGGAGTAGCCTCCACCTAGCAAAAAAAAAAAAGGCGCGTAAGCAGAAACAGTCCTCTGGTGACCAACAGAGCTTTGCAGATCTCCGCAGGCTGTACCACAACTTCCAGAAAGAGCATGAGCGAGTCGCGACAGCATTCCAAAACCTGAAAGTGCAGAACGAAGAACTAGCACAGGACTTGGCAGAACAGGCCGCTGATATGGAAGAGCTGGCCAACCTCGTGACCACAAAGGACGA
Source organism: Acropora yongei (assembly GCA_014634225.1). Lineage (NCBI taxonomy): Eukaryota > Metazoa > Cnidaria > Anthozoa > Scleractinia > Acroporidae > Acropora > Acropora yongei. The sequence goes on along the minus strand of BLFN01000164.1, from coordinate 42,998 downwards.
GGTAATCAAGAACATGGAGAGAAGACTTCTGCAGGCAAAAATAGTAATCGCAGATCTGAGGACAGGGGTCCAGTCACTCCGTAGCCATAACAATCTCCAGGAATCTGACCACCAACAGCAAACTTCTCAGCAGTCTTTCCAATAGTACTAGCTCTATAAGTTTTACTTTGCCTAGTTATTTGGTTCGCTACTTTAGCAGTGACAGTCATAACAATGTAAGTACTTATTTTTTTTGTCCTTTGTCACATTATATAACCTTCGTATTGTGTTCAGTTTGTAACTTTTATTTTACTTACTTGTTTCAGTTTACAACCCGCATCTATTGATTGAATTCTTGTTTTACAAGCGGTGTTGATTAGTTACGCCCCTGAGTCTTGGGTTGTTCAGCCTTCCAGCAGTTACAGTGAGAGTGAATGTAAAATTATACTCAAAGCAATAAAATGAATGCAAAAGATTAGAAACAAACAAGCGAAGTGATCTTGAGGCTTCGTACATCGCTGGAGGAAGGTTCCTTATGATCGTCACCAGGCTCCCAGAAAACATTCTATGTACTGCTTTGTTGAGCCAAAAAAAATGGATGACATCTTGACGGAGCTAAACCTTGAAACGCTGGCTGCAATATTTCGACAAGAAATAATCGTTCCTTCGATAGTTCAGTCGATGAGTAATGAGACAATAGAACAACTTAGTGTAACTGCGATTGGAGATCGAGTTTGATTGCGTGAACTTTGTAAAGAAGACGAAGAGAACAACAGCAGGTCATAATTTGGCTCTTGAAGTGTTTGAAGCCCCTCAACAAGGAGAACCAGCCATGTACCTTAAGCTGACTCTGTACTGGAGGAACAAATGAGCCTTTTCAATTCTAGGGGTCCTCTGTCGCAGTCCAAAAGTATAAGTGTTGCTTGCTTCTCTTGTTTATTTGCAAAGTAAATTTTTTAAATAAAAAATACTCGGCTATGAGGTGGGACCTCTTCTAAGGCTTCAAATTTACCCAAATTGAGTGTGGACTTGTGTAAAAATGGCTCGTCTTATAACCAAATAAGCACAGTATGCTGTCTTCACAATCTGGCTATTTGTAATGAAGAATAAAGTCATATTTCCTGTCAGCTTTTGACTCCACATTATTGTTGGAAAAAAAAAGAGAGCAAAATACAAGTGCGTACAGTCTACATTAAATATTATTATAGCTACATGATTAAGCTTACTTTCATAAGATCTCAAGAGGATCACACTTTAAACAGGATTGGACCTTACATTCTATAGACATTTGTTGATCTCTATGAATAGTTTGCCATGATAGGCTTGGATTGAGAATAAGAACATTGTTGCCATAGGGCATGAGAAAGGAGAGTTTATCTCTGCCATTTTCATCAGACCCAAAAAGGATGGCTCCTTTTGGCTAATCCTCAATCTGAAACAACTAAACACACATGTTGAATATCAACATTTTAAAACGGACAAGCGGAGGTCAGCCATTAACATGATGAGGTCCAACTGCTATATGGCCTCAGTTGCCCTCAAAGATGCCTATTACTCAGTGCCAGTTGCTTATTGTGACCAAAAATACCTTAAGTTTGAATGGATGGGTCAGTTTTACAAATTTACATGCTTTCCCAATGGCTGGCTTTCTGCCCATGTAAGTCTGGTCACTTATCACCCTCTTATATAGATGATTCTTATCTTCAAGGTGATAACTTCAAGGACTGTGTCACTAATGTCATAGCCACCATAAAATTGTTTGATTCGTTGGGGTTTGTTATTCACCCCTTCAAATCTGTGCTTGTGCCATCACAGAAAATCAACTATCTGGGTTTTGTTCTTGATTCAATAGAAATGAAAATTTGCCTGACCCAGGGCAAAGTGCAGAAACAGATGCATGTGATAAAATACTTGCCTGTAGCAACCCTTCGATAAGGGAAGTCTCATCACTGTTGGGCCTTATGACGGCCAGCTTCCCAGCCATCATGTATGGCCCTTTACACTGATTGATATGGACAAACGAGTCCTTTACAGCATGCTAAGGGGAACCTTGATATGTGCATGCAGCTTACAGATGCCTCATTAGCTGACATTAAGTGGTGGCAAGACTATATATAGGCATATAATGTTGTGCAACATGGTGAACCAGAGATTACCAATTATTCACAGATGCGTCGCCTTGTGGATAGGGAGGCGTGCTGGGCAGCACCACCTCTAGGGGTGCTTGGAGCCCAAGTGAAGCTCTTCACCACATCAATTACCTTGAGATGCTAGCTGTGCATTTTGCCTTAAAAGCCCTTCATGCACATCTTGAAGGCAAACATGTTAGAGTGATGACTGATAACACCACAGCTGTCACAACACTTGCACACATGGGCACAAGTCAC
>BLFN01000163.1:1146397-1149130 GCA_014634225.1 Acropora yongei | reverse complement strand
CTGATTTCTAGAAGGGTTTGGATGGGTTGGGTGCTGAATTGGCAAAACAGGCAACTAAGGCAGGGATCCAGAGAGATCAACAGAGCACGCAAACTGCAATATGGGGACCAATGCAATGATCTGTCCAAGGCAGTGATCTGCTAAGATCATCAGAGCATGCAACTGCAAATGTGACCAATAAAGCTCACAGACAAGCACATGCTAAGGCAAGTCCCTGATGCCACTTTACAGGTCAGGAAGGGTTGAGAAGACTGCTGGATGCTTTGACTTGAGATAAATTTAGCTTAATTTACATTTAGCCACCTGAGTTGATTCACTAAAAATCATATCCAACTTAATGGCATAATTACATGAGGATGTTCTTTGTCATATATTGGTAAGAAGCCAATTAAACTGGCACATTTTATATTTGAACAGGAAACATGCAGCTACTGCTTGTCAAGACAGAAATGTGAGGTATGATTCTTTTGAATCAGTAAGAAGGGAAACTTATATTTGACATTGCATTAATTATTATATTATTAATAGTTTGTGTGAAAGTTAATAATATTATTATTATTATTATTATTATTATTATAACTGTTATGAAAATACAAAGTCAAAAGAGAGCCCATCTGATATGGACAATAAAATTGTTAAAACCCTAAAATAAACCCTTCCGCACCCTAGGGATACTTCTTTTCTCTCACCCATTAGCAAACATCATCTAGTGATTCTAATTATTTAGGATATTGTAAAACAATATATTGTAATGGTGAGGAGGAGCACATTCTAGTTGTGCACAGGAGAAAGTCCATTGTTGTTAGTTTCAAATGGGTATTTATAAAATCTTCTTGTTTTAATGGAAATTCTCTGGATTTAGAGGGTAAAATTGCTGTTTGTAGTAGCTCCTGAACTTAATGTTTAATTTTTCTTATTTCAAGAGTGTATGATGTGATTACTGGAAAACAAACAAAATGCTATAAAGGCACTTCTGGTGATGATGGAACTCTCGTCAAGGTATAAGATAAAAATTACTCACAATGATGATTGCATTTATTTTTGTTCCCTTTGGGAAATTCCCTACTGTCTCACTAAAGCTGGAGGAAAATGAAGAAATGATATCTTAACACTTTTCTCCAGCAACTTCATTGTTGTTGTGTGGAGTTTATGTTAATATGAATTACCTAAAATGTATGTTATTATTCACGAATTATATACTTCACACAGTTACTGATCAATAATTATTGTACTTTTAAGAGCACCCAGTGCTGTACAGGAAGCTCAAATAAACAAACCTCAGGAGCATTTTCTCACTTGGAGACATTCACAGAGTTGAGATACATATTCTTAATGGCATATCTTTGATAAGTCTGTAAAATCAACCTTTCCATTATAACTTCTATCACTTGCCTCCTGTGCGTATTTTGATTTATGAAAGGCTGTATATGTATGACCAGTGTAAGGCCAATTTTATTCTGTTTCAAATTTAGTAAAATATACATGTACAGTTGTGCTTATTGTTGACTTATTTGGACATGTTTCCTTTTTCAGATAACGTTGGATTCATCAGGGACTTACGCAGCCACAAGTTGTTCAGATAAGAGTGTTTGCATTACAGAATTTGACACAGGAGAATGTGTGGCAAGCATGTCTGGACATTCTGGTAGGTGTTAGTTAGGGATAATGATGATGATGAGTTTTGTTATTAGCTGCATTATGGAGCTGTGAGTTAAAGTTACTGTCATTGGCTTTTAAACTGGCTACTATATTGTTTTTCAAATATCTTTGTTTACTGAATTCTTTCAAATCTTTTAACAATGAGGTTCACCTTGTTCTTATTTGGTTAAACGTACCTTGGGACAGCCTTGTTTGGATCTGAAGCTAAAAGTATTGTGATAATTTTATGGTTGAATAGCATTCCTCAGGAGTAATATTTTTTGTCAGATGTAGAGGGCAAACTAATAATCAATTAACAAGTACTCCTTTAGCCATAATTTTGCAAATCATGAAGTTTGAAATAATTTATTAACCTATCATTCACAGAGGTTGTGACTGGAATGAAGTTTACTGTCGACTGTAAGAATCTCATTTCTGTTGGTGGAGATGGGTGAGTTGAAATATTTTGCAGTGAGGGTTTTCAATAATATTGATAGTAAAAACAATAATTATTTTGATTACCTTTAAATTCATTTATTTTGATTCTCTCCAAAGACTTAATGAAAATCTCTTTTAATAATCTAGACTAAACATATTTGATAAGCAGTTTCTTAGTCGGTTTTATGATAAAAACTAAAGATAAAAATTCACAATGTTTCGACCTTCTGGAGGTCATTTTCAAGTGAGAGTTAAAAATGTACAAGTAATTAGCACAAATATGTTTGTCACATTTAAAAATAGTTTATAAAATACCATGATCACTAAAAAGCAGCAAATATGTAACATAAGTGATGTGAAAATTAACAAAGAGAAGACAGGATGGATTTGTATCATTAGTTTTTATCATAAATATATTTGTGCTGCATTTTTTTTGTTAAAGACTTTGTTAGTGTGCTGAGGCAATTCAGCTCTTTCTGTTGGCATATGAAAAATTAAGGTTTTTCGGTACTGTGCAAATTCTCAAAAACTTTGAATTTAGGTCAGAGTTTTGGTCAGAAATGGTAGAAGACTCTCTCCAAAAATAGTGTATGAAATTTGTCATTAACTGTACATATGTTTGTGCATAACCAAAGCTTTTGAGAAATATTCATGTTC
>BLFN01000163.1:1048621-1051121 GCA_014634225.1 Acropora yongei | reverse complement strand
TGGTTGTTGTTGTTTTTAATAGCATCACTGCAGAAGGTGTGGAATGATATTTTGTGGTTCTTGCTGTGACCACAAAGTTATGCTTCCAAGACTCAGCTTTGTTGACCCAGTCAGAGTTTGTGGAGAATGCTCACAAATAAGCAAACGTGAAGAAGAATTCTTTGAAAAACATTTGAAGATCCTTTGCAATGGTGAGTAATATTCACTATGGATCAGAAATGTACATATTAGTGATCAGAATTCTACATATTAGTAAAGGCTAAGCCTTTTAACCCTTTCCTGCCCAACCAGCACTTTTGTGGATTTTACTCTGTCTAACACCAGACGATTTTACTCGTCAATGGGGAACCCCTTGGGCAGGAAAGGGTTAATCAATTTCTGGGAGCAAGGGTGGCTCAATAGGCTAGTGCGCAAGGTGCTAAGTTAAATCCCTAGATCTCACATCCTTGTTTCGACTTCTTTACTTTTAGTGTAGCTTAAGTAGCTTTAAATATCCTTAAAACGGAATACTGATGGAAAGAGGGGGGTAAAATGAGCGCACCATCAGCTTCCTGGGAGAGTATTCTCTAGAGAGTAAAGGAACTTCCGACGTTAAATAAGGTACCTCTACCTTTACCTTCTCAGCTGCAAACGTGTGGATGGCCAAACCTCTTCCCTATTTAATTACTGCATGGGTGGGACTTAATTGTGTTGTTTCCTGAGGATAATGCTGTTAATCTACTAGTTACAAATACACATGCTGAGAACTGAAGAACTATGGAAATTAAGTCATACAAATCTGAGTGAAAAAAAAAAAAATATATATATAAAAATGAAGGAAGGAGCCAAGGATGCCATCTTTCTAAGAGCTGATGCATCCACTAAATGATGTGGGTCCTGCATTTGATTGTGGACTTATGCACAAATAGATTACGTCTTTCCTTAAATGCCCTGTTTTTCGCATGTCACAAAAAAAATTTATATGATTCAATTCTATTTGAGTTGCAGTTTTTCTCCCTTTGTGAATTACTTGCACCCATTTAAGTAACTCTGATACATTTATTATTCTTGTTAATAGGTGCACATTTTGTTGTTGATGAATCAGGACCCTTGACATTCCTTTGCAAACTTGAACATCATTTTCACAGGTAAGATACTTGTAACAGACTCAATAGTAAAGACAATATTGTGCCTTTGACTTAGCCAAAGAACATGTTTAAATGGTGCTATGACGAAAATTTAAGACTTTTTTTCTCTTTTTTCCAACTGAACTACAATGTTTATGACCAAAAAAAGAGAAATTTGGATCAGGATATACTATTCTTGTGAAGAAATAGCACCAGTAAACTTGTGAAAAACACGTCTGCCATTACTCAAATCAGAAAATGGTAGGCCCACTATTATTTGTATCAGCGGTCTTCTTGTGACTTCATCCAATTAAGACAACACAATGACTAGACGGCATAATCTTTTCCAAGGCAAGGGTAGACAGAAAGGTACGATGAAGGATAAAACATGAATAAATTGCACTCCTCTTCTGCATACTAAAGCCACATTTGTTTTGATGTCTTGACTGGATGACATTACATCCTACATCAACTAAACTCTCTCTTTTGAACTCAGCCATGTTTGAATTGAGTAATGGCATGCAATTGTATCAAGAATTTGACGTTCAAAAAGTCTGACTTCCCATTAAAGTCATGGCTTAAAATTTGGCATGGTAGGTACTTATAATAATTCATACTTTCCAAATATGAAAAGAAAAGGTAAGGTGACTTTTTTATCATAATACCACTTTAAGCTTTTTTTTCTTTGCATTTTATTGAGAAGAACACCTTAAATGCAATAAAAAATTCACCTTGAAATATGTTTATTGTTATGATAACACTATAAGAATGAAAATATAAGCATTACTTTTGCATAATTTTGTTCATTTGTTTGATACAGAGAACTTCTGTTTGAGTGCTCGGTTCCAGATAGAGCTGCCTTCCACGAACCAGTGTTGCTGGAGAAAATTGTATCAGCTCAGCTTGTGTCTAATGAAGGTAGGTCTTTCTGTTAGCTCTAACCTGGATGTCATCTTGGGCATGCCACATTTGATTTGCATGGGTTTAATTCCTGCTCTTACCCTCCAATGAACTTGACTCAGTAAATTACTGGCTCTAAGTCATTTTAAAAATAATTTCTTGACTTTCTTTACAATAATTCACCCACTATCTATTTCTTTCCACTCACAGTATCACAAACTGAAAACTTTTGGTACAGTCACTGTGAAAAAGAAACCTTCATTTAAATCAGCTATGTGTATTATGCTAAATTGTTGTGCACACTTATTTAGATGGCTCGGCTGTGAGTGGTCTGATTCTCAAATACAAGCAACAAGATGAAATGTTGGAAGTAAAACTTACAGTAGTGACATCACCTGATGTAGAGAGAAAACAGGCACTTTCCTGGTTGGTTGCAATGCAGAAAGTAAGCACTTGTAATAAATGATTATAACATGAATAACATGATTATTCAT
>BLFN01000163.1:853846-856346 GCA_014634225.1 Acropora yongei | reverse complement strand
GCACTTACTTTTGCTGAGCGCTCGACTGTTTGCAATCACATACTTTGTTGTGGCTTACAAGTGGTTAATCTTATACTTCTTAATTATTCATATTCATATAGTAAGGATTATGGGCATCATTTGGCCATACAAAGAATTTAGCTGCGATTGCAGCTGTTACAGTTGCCTTGTCTTTTTCTGTTTTTTGGACTTCTACTCTAAAAGAAGATCTAAAGTGTTTGGCTGGTATTTTATGTTTGGTCTATCCTGGATAGGATACGACGCTTTTGATACAGATGGCAAAGAAACAGAAACCGCCATGAAACACCTGAAAATACTCACGGTGTGTTCTCACCTTTTTCTAATCCTGCAAAACTTTGCAATGATCTGGCTGTACTATTTGGATAACGCCGTTGAAGAGCTGCATTTCTGGTACTCATTACCACTCACAGTGTGTGTATGTTCATTCAGCTTTCTTGGCGTTGTTATTAGATCTGTTGCTCACCTAGTTAACCGCGCGCCCATGTGCCAAGCGCAGTCCATAATTAAACGCGCGGTCGAGGGCCTAGAGCGGTTGCACCGAGAACCTGGAACCGCGACGCAGAGAGTAGACTGACAGTCTAAACCGCCTGTAGAGACCGAGGATTTTGTGACATGTCCGGCTGCAACGCAAGCTAGAGCTAGACCCACCAGTCTAGGTTTGCCCGTGTAACCATTGCAGGTCTCCCCTATTCCCTCTAATAGACAATAACCTAGGAATACCTGCCGGTAGAGTAAACACTGGCACAGTTGTGTGCCGAGAGAAAATTAAGAAGTATATAGAGTGCAGATAATTTTTAAACTGAATCATTAAAACTAATCATTGTTTAAAAAGGCATAAACTCATATGTTTTTCTGTGTTATGTTTATAAGAGTGTAGGGTAGATTAGAGGTGAAATAAGTGTCAAGACAAAGATGAAATTAACATTGTTGTTAGAAATGAGCATGAATTCAAATGTGACATGTTTGTGTTTTAACATGTTCTTATAACGCAAATCCCACATGCTCTTCTTTGTTTTAAAATGTATTTAGAAACAGAACTTGTATCGTAGATTACAAATGCAAATCTCATGTGCTCTTCTCTATTTCTTTAAATGTATTCAAAAAAACTTGTAACGTAGATCTCAAATGACAATCCCAATCCAATATGCTATTCCTTGTTTTTTTTTTTAATATCTTTCAGAACTAAACTTGTAACAGAGATAACAAATCCAAACTTGTAACACAGATTACAGATGCAAATCTCACGTGCTATTGTTTGTTTTTTCAAAATGTATTTAAGAACCTAACCTGTAACAGAGATTACAAGTTAAGGGCGTAGCCAGGGGGGTCCTGGGGTGCCCGTGACCCCCCCTTTTGCAACCCTTTTTTAACCAAACAACCTACAACACCTACAACAGGTGACGAAAATGCCATGACGATACCTTGGCCATAGTGACAATCTGGTGAGTACCCTCACTTTGACACAGTGTGACCCCCCCCCTTTGAAAAATCTTGACTACGCCCCTGAAGTGAAAATCTCACAGTCATTTTCGCGGGAAAAAGTTAAAACCCCAGCTGTCGCACAAACCCCCTTTCTTTTCGCTTCAAACTCATCTCGGAACATATGTAAATTTATATTCGTTTGAAAGGTCGATCAAATGACCTTTTCCGAGAATTTTTTCCTTTGGGGTAAACAAAAATCTCTGATTACAAAATCACGCTGAATCCACACGTTGCAAAAAAATCTTTTTAAAAAATTACTTCGAAGCGAAATATCACTTTCGCGTTAATAGCTACGACACATCGGCAATAGTAAAATCTATTCCTTAATATTTCAGCTTCATCGTGTTAAACTTTCAGCGAAATCGAACAAAATCAGAATTAATTAGAATTTTTTTGTCACCTAACTCAATGCTTTCGAGGCAAAGGAAGCGACGGTCGCCCATAGCAACTGAAAAATATGAACAATATGAAAAATATGTGCGCGTGGAACTCGATGCATTCAAATGGAAAGCAATCTCATTCTCGTCCCCAGAGCCACTCGTCTTCAGGCTTAAAATGCCGTTGTCTCCGTTTCTCCGACCACGTGACCAAAAGAAACGGAGGCTCTGGGGACGAGAATGGAAGCAATCTTTGTTACATAACGTCTGCAGACGTCTGAGCCTCATTTCCAATTTGCACAACATGAGTGTTGTCTCGGGGATATTATCTTAACACATATCGTGCACGCACAGGTGAATGATTGACTAAATCGCCTGTTAAAAGACCTTAAAATCCTTGTGAGTGAACAAGCTTTTCAACGAAAGTTACTATTTTGCGTTTTTTCATGCTCACATGGGTTGCTCAACTTTGATGCAAACGAGAAAAACATCTTACAAGCAGCCAGACTTTTCACTAAGTATTTGTGACGCGCATATAAAGACAATCATAAAAAGCACCTGGAGCAAGATAAACGAGAATCGAGTAACAGATATATTTTTTCTGGCATAACGCGAACTCA
>BLFN01000163.1:787216-789716 GCA_014634225.1 Acropora yongei | reverse complement strand
GTCTTGATTCTTCTATTGGATGTGAATGTTTGCAAGAAGGTAATCCTAAGTTTTTACGTCTCTGGCAACACAATAGAATTTTTTTTGTGAAATAGTTTTCGTAAAGGAAAGATAACAATGTTTTCATATTGGAAGACATTAAATCGAAAGTAGATTATCATTCGCTGAAGAACGCACGGAAGCTCGTGTTCTTTGTTAACATTGCGAATACTTTCTTTGGTCGTTCTTATGCTGGAGATGTCGTCTGCTAAGTGCGTCTTTGAGACGCAATTAAAAGAAGGCGTTAAATGAGTCTGTGGTGTCTACTGTTTTTATACAAGAAGTTAAAGTCGTCTCTAGCATAAAAACGGCCTTTCGCACGTGCGTAATGCGCTTGTGACACGCCGGTTAGCGAAGGCATCGATGATGTCACATATTATTATTGACCTTACTGCCTTGAGAAACAAAGTGTTCTTGTGTTCGGTGCATAGTTAGTCGGTGGTTGGCAAATTTTAACATCGAAAGAAATTTGACGATAACGTGTGTAAACAAATATCTTCCCTATATGTGAACCGAAAACCAGAAGATGAGTTAAAACTCAAGTTGCTGGTTGCTGGTGTGGTAAAATCTGCAGCAAATATGCTATGATCTCCTTACTTCCATAGATCACACTTCCTGCTGAAGCATTTTTGTGGTTGACAGATTAATTGAAACAAATACTGAAGCAAATGATCATCAGGTGACTCGCACCGAAATTTTTCTTTTCCGCTGGTCAACAAAGAAATAATAAAACATTCTTCCTGTGGGCCTTGTTATTTATTCACATGATTGAGGTCAATCGATGGTCAACTACAGAGCAAAAAGAATATTTGACGTTCTTGACACATTACTTCAGACTCCAGGGAAGGTGATCATGACCCCTGCTAAAAGTATTAAATTTAACGACGGCGACTTTCATGTTATGTCTGTATTTCCTACGAAATCAGTAGTATTTAGCGGCCAAACTCATACGGATGTAGCTTTCTTTTCAAATAATAATAAGCTATTTTTATCAAACGCCCTTTATGGATTTCGCGACATTTCTATGTATACTACGGTGTTGTCATCTCCGTCACGCATGAAAAACCCGCTTTTTGTGCACCACTAACCAATCATTTTGCTAGAATCATGTTGGCCATCAATCATCTATTGTTCTTAATGTCTTGTTTTTTACGAAAGATGCAAATGTCCATGAAAATTATTTAAACTTCACAACGAATATTTTCTAGTCGAAATTTTTTACCCAGTAGCTTCAACCATCTTGTTAAAAGTCCTTTGTTTTTTTTTGTTTTGTTTTTCTTCGAAAAGAAGCTTCATTGGATGAGATTGAGAACCGGCGTCTTATCAATTTCCTCCCACAACTGCTCTACCGGTTTTTTTTTTTTTGGATGACTGGCGTTGAGGCGTGAGGTAAATGTATTTTCTGTGAACTGTTGATATCAATGTTGTTCTTCTGTATTACTGATCGTCATTGTAAGCACATAAGCATTGTTCGTTTAACCGATTTATATTGTAGGCCAAACGTTCTTATTGTGCTGAAGGGTTAGCCTTGCCATCGTTTTATTGAACCTTACCGGCGGTGCATTTGAATATTCGATGACGCGAATTCATTGCCAAAATGCAAACGATTTTGCCCCACTATCAGAAAAATATCATTTTGTGCGTGTTCGTTAGTGTACAAGTATAAGAACCACAATAGAATATGCCATAATGGCAGAAGGGTACAACAATCCATGCAAGTTAGTGAACCATTATGCAGTAATTGGACTTTGTTCTTGATTGACTTGCATTTCTATTTGATGCTTTCGTTTTTGAACAAAAACAGGCAAGGAAAAGGAAACAGATTTCGCATCTCACATTTATTGTCTGTTCTTTGCCGTAAAGGAGAGAACTGTTTCATTAAAATTTGGTTTTATCAAACGAGTTGATAAAGGTTGAATTACCGTGAAAGATTTAGAAAGCTGAAGTTTTAAGCGTTAGCCCTTCGTCAAAGCGAAACACAAAGGGCTAACGCTCGAAACGTCATCTTCCTAAATCTCTCTAGAAGGTAATTCAACCTTTATCAACTCGTTTGATAAAACCAAATTTTTGTGTCACTCTCCCACCGACGCAGCACCACAGTTTATTCAGAAACTAAAAATCCATACAGAACTGTTTCATCATCTTGCTAGGGATTTTTCCAAAGAAGGCCTTTTGTTATCCTCTTTTTCCTACTTACTTATTTTGCTTTAAACATTTTTAAGAACCTCTAGCGTTTTCGAACTCATTTTGTTTGCAAGCATTTCTATTCTGTGTTCTTTTAACCTTTTCCGAGTTCTGCGGAAAAGGAAATTTCTGAGCTGACATCCGAGTGCCTCATAGTAAGTCTTCTCGGCTTTTCTTTCACCGGAATTTCTGACACTTGTCTAACATATGCATCTTCGTTTCAAGATGTGAGTGATTGCAGAACCAACTTCGACCGGAGTTTGTTTACAGCAGTTTG
>BLFN01000163.1:645545-648045 GCA_014634225.1 Acropora yongei | reverse complement strand
TTACGCTGTACTGAATCATTTTAACAGCTGTCCTATTATCTTGCAGGCTCGTCAATTCAGCTGGTGTGACAGCGACAGGGAGTTGTATTAGTGCTCGTGGAAAGGGATTCTTGTAAAATCCGAATTCATCGTCCCTGCTAGAACTAACGTGAGGTTTTCAGGTTGGCAGAAAGAAAGAATATCTTCGTGTTCGTTCATTAACCATGCCTGAGGCCCCAGCAAAGACAAGAAACGCCAGTTCTGGTGGTGGAAATAAACAGGGTGCATTCAAGGACAAGGATAAACCCACGGAGATTCGCATGAGCAACATAACTGCTGCAAAAGGTATAAATTCAAATATATGGGGTTATGTCTCAGTGATATCTCGGGTACCGGTTACAAATAATTGTGGCTTTTTTTAACAGCTGTCGCCGATGCCATACGTACAAGTCTTGGACCAAAAGGAATGGACAAAATGGTAGGTCTGAGAGACTTGATATATTCTGTTTCAGCCAGAGAATGTTGTACATGGTTATGTCCATTGTCTCAGGTTTCGTCCACACGTTGTCCTCGTGATGTGTATATAGGTAGCAATGATTTGAACATAAACAGGTGTAAGTATGTTGAAAAACTGGAGCAAGACAACCAGTGGCTCCAAAGTTGCGAATGTTAAGCTGTTCCATCTTGTCTTTTGAAAGCTTACAGCATTGTATTTAAATGATTTAAAGGACATATGTCGTGAGATGGTGTTGTTTGACCTTATTTGGCACTAAATAACCCAATTTCAGGCTTTGAGGAAACATGTTTGCCTCTGCTTCATTTTGTCATTTGTGTTTCTTCCAATTCTTTTCTCCTCCCTCTTGTACTATAGCTACCCCAGCCCACTTCACTAAAGTTAACATGCAGTAGCATCCTATCTATGGGGGTTTACCTTCATTGTCAGGTTTTGACTTTATTACAATTGTGCTGGTGTAAAATGTTCCTCTTAAATTTTATTGTAGATCCAAAGTGGAAATGGTGATGTGACCATCACTAATGATGGAGCCACCATTTTGAAGCAGATGCAAGTATTGCATCCAGCAGCAAGGATGGTGAGAAAAAAACATTTTTTTTAATTTCTTTGAACAATTATACTTCCTTAATATTTTGGGGAAAATCTGAGGCAAATTTTATCTCAAGCCCTTACAGGCAGGGGAAGCACCACACATCTGAAATTTGGTATGCAGGACTTTCGTGTCCATATATTCTGTTCTGTTTAATTTCTTGTTGTTGTTTTTTTTTTTAATTGACGTGGCAGGGTTGCCATTGGTGCATCCTTGCCTTGTGGTTTTCTTGCCCAGCCACCCCACTCTAAAGTTATCTTAAAGAAACCAATTTCAAGCTTGTTAATCTGGTATGAGTTTAATTTTTAAGTATTAATGTAACATATTCAGTATGATCTTTGAGAGATCATTTGACGTATTATTTTTATCTACCCTCTTTTTTTAGTACCCTGCCCAAAAATGGCTTGGTAATCAGATGGGAGGGAGAAATTGAAGCGTTGCTCTATAACTTCTGGTTTTATTGGTACTTGGAGTGTACAAGCAACTGACATTAGTTATTTTTATAGCTAAATGTTTTGAAGATAGACATTTTAATGAACCAGCCAGCAACATCGATCAACTTTTATTAAGGCGGTTTCAGAGAAATAAAAAATATTCTGTTACATTAGATATCTTTTAAAGTTTTTGAGATGGTGCTGGTTCAACTGATAGCATTTGAACTGACTTGATATCTTATACACAGATGGTTTGTTTTAAAGCTTGTAGAACTCTCAAAAGCACAGGACATTGAGGCTGGAGATGGTACTACAACAGTAGTGGTCATTGCTGGAAGCTTACTCAGTGCAAGTGCCAAGCTTTTAGAAAAAGGTGTGGTTGATAGGAATAATTACATCTTGTTGAACAATAATTATTATTATTCAGTGTGTAGTATCGTGGTAAATTTTTACAAGACTCACTGCATTTTGGCAAGCTCATAGGGCAAGTCAAAATGCAAAAAACAACTGAAAATATCACACGAAAACTATGCACTTAATCGTCCAATAAGAGATTTATTATTGAACTCAGTCGGGATATAGAAGAAAAGTAAGCTTATCTCTCGCGTGACTAACTAGCTCACATGTCAATTCAGCGAGTGACCATTGTTGCAATACATTGAGGTCAGTTTTTGTCTTTTTATCATATATTTGTCCCTGTCTTCAATAAACAACAAAATTTAATCGTTGTCTAGATTGTCGCTTATCTCTAGAAAGTTGTTTTTGCCACAAATCACAAAATTTGGCAAGCATTCACAGTTTTCATCGGTGGAGAAATAAGTGATTTCAGTCGTTTTTAGCGCTTGCTTAAGACTAACAGTCAAAGGGACATTTTGTGAAATACCGGTCAAACTGGTCTTCTGCAGTACAAACAATGTGAGATATTTGTACTCCTTTTGGGTGTTCCTTGTACTCTGCTGAAGGGAGTTGAAGAATGAATTGTTT
>BLFN01000163.1:621089-623589 GCA_014634225.1 Acropora yongei | reverse complement strand
AGAGAGCCGGATTGCATTGCTGTGGGACAATCATGTTGTCATGTAGTTCTTCAGTAAAAATTTGTTCCTGGGGTGGCATGAACTTGCCAATTCGTTGCGTTTGTTACGGTTACATAGTTCTTTTTTGCAGATTATAAAGAACTTTTCGCTCAGGCAGAGGTTACACTTTTTGCTAATATTATTTAATGTGAGCCACACATCTCCTCGAAAGTCCCGAAAACTTTTCGGGCCAGAAAAGCCATTCATAAAACTCCGACCCGCTTATTCTGTAAAGCTGGTCTTTTCATATGTTGCAAAGGGGTTGAAAATTAAAATAACTGTCAGGTTTCGTGATTGGAGACGCCTTCGTTTTGAAGATCCAAAGAGGATTATATCACCCAAAATTTCGGGACTTTCCAGAAACGGGCCCCAGGTCCTCCTTGATTGCGCGACTATCCCGGAGGAAAAAGAGCGGCAACGAAGCGCGGCAATAATCTCTTTGTCGTCAGCTGTGGTGGTAAGAGGTTTGATTTTTCTTTATTTCGTCTCAATTTATCACCTAAAACATCGCTAAATATTCCGTCTCTACGTAACTTGTTGTCTTTAATAGTGAAAACAACTTGCGTGGTGTTTCTGGAAACGTTTGTGAATTTTTCTCAGGTTTATATTAAAGGGGGCTTTCACTTTGAAAGGAATCACCATGGAGGTTTATACGACCACTAATGCTTAAAAAGTAAGTTAACAGTGTTTATATTGTCTCCTTTTTTCTGTGTATATAAGGTTCACTGGTCATATTTTCCTGTAAATACCGTCGCTACCGGTTGCAATGGGTGGGCCTCCAGTGCTGTAGCATTACGAAAAGGCGTAACGAGAGCACGCTGCCACTTTTACAACCAACCCTTTTATTTCCATGGGTTTTTTTCTTCCATTCTATTGTTTTACTGGTAATTATCATACAGCTGACAGTAGTTTAAAACACCTGTTACAGTTATGGGTGTTTATAGACGTGTATTTCCAGGACACACAAGTGAAACAATAATTATTTTATAAAGTGAGAAATTTGCATATCACAATTTTTGTAAGATGCAAATTTGTCACTTTTTCACTTCTAAGACTTAGCTGGAACACTGAGATCTGCATAGCACACAACTTGCAACAATTGCTAAGACGCTTTTTGTTAGTTTTCTTTGCCAGGCGAAGAGAGGAAATAGACAACCCAGAAGATGGACAGATAAAGAGAAACCCATAGAAACAAGCTTGATCTTCAAAACAGATAATTATTTATAAGGAATATTGCTAATTATCACTGGTTCAGAGCTATTTGTTGGGAAGTCTGAGCTGGAAGTATTGAATTTCTTTGCCTTCTTTTTTTGAGTAAACTACTGAGCAATTATGAGGTGGTGGCCCAGAGAACCTTTGCCTTTGTGCCTCCACTATTTATGCTAATAGGTGACTTGAAGCTAGTAGAAGCTAGAACTTGGTACTTAAATTTGCACTTACGTGCTAATTCTGTGTGCCTTGTTGTGCTGTACTAGCTTTGATCAAAGTCTCTCAGTGACCAGCAGTGTAAGTCTTATCAGAATGTTAGGTAATTTTGAAACAAAATCATGTGCACTTCTATTGTGATTTGTGCACCATTGTCTGTTCATTACTCATTAGAAATGAAAAAAGTTGTCATCAAAATAATTTTTATCCACTTTTTTGCAATACAGAAACAAAAGGTAATTCATTGCAGAAAAAGGTACCAAGAATTTTGATTGGTTAGTGATCAAGTACTGTCATCACAGTTAGTAAAGGGGACTGGTTATGAACCTAGCAAACTTCAAAGGGCTGTTCCCGTTTTCGTTGGTGAAGACAAGAATGGAAGTATTAAACATTTATTTGAAGCTATAGATTCTGTGAAAATGTAGAAGAAAAACGAGTAACAATCATCTTGCAAACATCCTGTAATAAACAAGCAAAAATCTTACATAATGTATCATTTATGTGGGTTATTATCCTTCATGAACACTTCTTCATCAGGCTTTATCATTAAAGTCATTAAAGTCAAACTTGTGATACCGGGCTTTGCGTATTAACATGTTTGCCTTGTTTTTGGTCATTGTATAAATCCCCTCTACTAACTGTGATGTCATAGAGTTCAACCAATATCAGATGTGATCCTTAACATGCTCCAAATTTATGCTTTGTCCGAGAAAATTTGAAAGTTATGAACTAGAGATTTACACAGGTGACTTAAGAAAAATAATGGTTCTGATATCAGATAGAATTAAGGTACAGTTGCATTTTAAGGCTATCATGATCACTAAATTTTGTTTTTGTTTTAATTAATGAACTGACTTCAGTGCTTGTGTTAAATTTAAACCCTTCCCTGCTAGTAAGTAAGTAAGTGCAATGCTAAACTCATAACATTTTACACCTTTTAGGACCATAATCGCTAAATTTTATTTTTGTTTTGATGAACTGACTTCAGTGCTTGTGTTAGTGTAAAAACCTTTTTCTTCTAGCAAGGCTTTAGGAC
>BLFN01000163.1:276965-279465 GCA_014634225.1 Acropora yongei | reverse complement strand
TAAACGCCTTAATGAATTGTTGGATAGCAGACCAGGGGAACTTAAAGAATCCGATACGTACAAGTCACTAACCAAGAAAATCAAAAAGCATGTGAGATACCTCAGGAATAATAGACTGCTTCGTGAGGCAGAACAAATTAACAGCCATGCGACTTGTCGGGAAACGGAAGAGTTGTTTCGTTTAATGAAAAACAACGATTCTTCCTTCAGATCGATAAAAAAGACCAACAAATGTGAGCCAGAAAAATTAAAAGAACATTTTTCCAAACATTTCAACGTTGCTCCTCCAAATAACATTCCAGATGAATTGCTAGAAATACCGCAGTACATCAAAAACCTACAGGACGCTCCAAGTGCTGATCTAAATCATGCTCCACCAACCACTAAAGAGATAAAGAAGACACTGATAACTTTGAAAAATGGTAAAGCATCAACTGATATCCCACCGGAATTCCTGAGATACTCAATGAATTCTGAAGAAATGATATGTGAAATTCAACGGTCATTTCGTGATATTTGGGAGACGTGTAATGTTCCCTCTTCCTGGACACACTCAAAACTTGTTTCTTTGTGGAAGGGAGCATCTAAGGGAAGCCCAACTGACCCAAAGACTTACCGAGGACTTCAGGTTGTCACAGTATTATGTAAAGTCCTTTTCATCACTATCCTTAACAGATTGAAAGACTGGTACGACCAGACCTTGCTCGATCAGCAACAGGGTTTCCGCTCAGGTAGAGGAACATCCGATGGAATATTCATCACGAGAAGAATACAGCAAATCACTGATTCGATGAAAAAACCAGTCTTCGTACTTTTCGTTGATTTAAGCGCAACGTTCGACCACGTAGTGAGAAGTTGGTTATTCAAGTCAATCCATCAGAGACTTTCACCGAACAAAGATAATACTCTTTTTCGAATTCTCGAAGCTATATACTCCTATACAACAACGGCTCTTTCACAAATACCAGAAGATATCTTTAAGCTATCTACCGGAGTGAGACAAGGCGGCCCTGAATCTCCACTTCTTTTATTTATTTATTACATTTTACTGTTGCAAAACCGACTGGAAAGAAAATAACATCTGGTTAGTTGGTCGCCATCTTGTACTCTTCTCGCATTGCAAATTTGTGATTCTCTTGCACATGAATACTACTTTTGCGTCTAGCCGATCTCCACAAAACTACACGCCCGCTAAAACTGGCTATTTGATGGTTAATATTTTTCAGGTGCAAATGTGGAAACTGTTGTGTGGACTTGTTGCAGAATGCGATGGAATGTCAGTGTTGCCTCGAAATTGACGGTTGCGTGCAGTCGCTCAGCTGCAACTTAGTTCTACGCGAATTGCACTCACCACCTGGCTGTGTTACGTTACACCCAACTTTATTTTGGCAGGGTAACCCTATCAGCCATTGATTGGTATCAGAAGGGTCGACCCTACGTAAATTTCGACTACACGATAAAATTAAAAACTTATGAGTAAAGTTTACTCAAAATTACGTACTATGATTTTAAAAAGTGAATAAAAGGGAAATCACTAATGGCTAAAATGTTCTAAAAAGTGAAAAGGAACGTGGCTTCTTCTATCAACATGTGTAAATCGTTAAAAAGAACGGCAACTGAAATCGAACTGTGACTGTGTTTTCCTAGAGTTGACTTAGTATTGGATGGATGAATATCGTTCCTTTGTCTTGTGGACTTTCGTTTATGTTTCCAAATCCACCCACTCTAACATTTTGAAAATAACTGATTCATTCGGCCGAAATGATGCTAAAGTTATAAACGCCTTGTTTTTGTTTTGCCCTTTTTTTTTTTCCAGAAACACGAAGCCCATTGCAGTTTCATTGCTGTGAAGTGCACAAACAAAGGTTGCAAAGAAACTCCATCGCGAAACCATCTTCAAGAGCACTTGACCAAGGAATGCCTTATGCGGAAGGAATTGTGTCAATACTGCAAAACAAGCTTTTATCAAGGAAAGGTGAAAATTATTATAGATGAATTTGCAACGGTCAAGGTAGTGAAGTTTTGTGTTAAATTTTGCTGGTTAACATAAGACATTGATTGATCTCATTAACAAAGCACTTGATGTGATAAATTGTGCAATTGAGAATTAAATCCAGAAAAAAACAAACAAATAGTACGGGAGACAAAACTGTAGGTACTCACCAAAGGACGAAAACTGAAATACATGAGTAGTTGACCTGACTTTGAGTGTCCAAATGAGTATGTAATCACAAAACCGTACTTTCGATTCAACTAAATGTTTAATTTGCAATAATCTCTGAAATTAGTTCCTCATTTCAATAATCAGTTATCTCCCTTGATCCATTACGTGGGCATTTCAGTCAAAATGGCATTTCGAGCTGTGGCAATGAGTTTCTTTTGCTGGTGGGCTAAATCGTGTATTCTTTTATCTCTTGATTGGCTGAACTTGCAATAACGAAATCGAGCTGGTTTCGTCCTTTAATTAACGAATATTTGGATCAAGCGGAAACAAAAAGCC
>BLFN01000163.1:259465-261965 GCA_014634225.1 Acropora yongei | reverse complement strand
ATGAAGAACAATGGCATTTATTTTATTGCAAAAGCATTCTTCGTTGCCGAGTTATTCAAGGCTTTGGCAGGGCATGAAGTTCCTTGTGTTGTGGCTGTCCTTTGTGAGTCTCTGGGTATGGGCGGGTGCTGAGAAAGGGGATATGCCTCGCATGGGACTTAGTGTCCCGTTCGCATATCACCCTTCCACTTCGGTGCAAAAGCTGAAAAAACAAGAACAAAAACAAATATGCAAATTAGATGACTTGAAGAAAAACTCTTCAGGGATATTCCATTTTTTGTGATATTAAATCATTTTATGTCTACAATGTGACGTCACAAGTCATCTAATTTGTATAAATCAAAATCTTGTATAACTCGGCAAACAAGAGTGCTATCACAATAACATAAACGCCACTCCCCATAATTTTGGAAGCTCTTTCGAATAAGCTAACAAAAAATTTCGTGTCATATACACAAGTACTAAATTTCTAGAGCGGTTTTCCCTCATACGCCCAAGAAAGGGAAGAAATCTTCAGTTCTTTCCTCTTCAACTGGATCACAATTGTTCTCATGAGGTTTAAGTTTAGCTTCACCATACAGTTCGAAATACGGAAGAGGCGCTAAGATCATTGTCTACGATACTCTGATGTGTCTTACATGAAAAAGGCGACGAATGGATACCTGCGCAAGAAACGGCGTCGATTGAAGTGTTCAATAACCGAGTTGATTACCTCATTGTCTAATCAAATTAAAGCCGCGAAAATGCAGATTATTATGACCCAGGGGCGTAGCCAGGATTTTTCAAAGGACGGGTCACACTGTGTCAAAGTGAGGGTACTCACGAGATTGTCATGTCGACCTCCACGCCGTGTTTCGGCTTAATGTGACGTGTTTCGGATGAGCAGTGAAAGTAGTGGGAAGGACAAGCCTAGAAAATAGCTTCTAGATTAGTTCAGTTCTCATTGCTCATCTTTCAAAATATCTTTAATAAAAGGCGGCGCGGATGACGAGTAGCAAAGGTGTTAATGATCTCATCAATACTTTCATTAAAAAAAAAGTTTAGAAATAGGGCTTTTTAACTATGGCCAAGATATCGTCAGACATTTTCGCCACCTGTTGTAGGTTTTTTGGCTAAAAAAAACTTGCAAAAGGGGGGGTCAAGGGCACCCCAGGACCCCCCTGGCTACGCCTATGTAAAGGAATACGAATAGCAGTTTTAATGAATTCACACTATATCACCCGTTAAGTTGTTGTTTACATTGGGACATCACGTGCTTAAGGCAAGCGGATCACGTCTTTTAGGAACTTCTTGCTCGCTGCCTTTCTGTCGTAAACATTTCCAATAAAATGAGTTAACAATCGACTGGACTTTAAAACGTTAACAGGTTATGGGCCCAAGACGTCTAGCTTCATCTGAAGAAATCGAATGTATGGAATATTTGGACATAATTGTTTAACGAAAACAGTAGGGCTTTGACGTCGAATGCGAAGGTGTTGAAGTTTTCGAAGTTGAACGGTTTGAATTATAGAACCTGAGCGTTCAACCTGAGGCTTTAATTGGAGCGCCTAGATCTATTTGAACTCGTAGATGGAACGGCTGAACCTCCAGGAGCTGATGCCAGCGCTGAATCGCGGCTAAAGTTTACGTCCAGTGCGAAGCTAATATAGCTTGGACCTATGTTTGTGTGGCCGTCGAACCAGGACGACAGATACGTGTAAGCGAAACGAAGACTGCCAAAGAGGCTTGGGATGCCCTACGGAGTCAGTTCGCGCGTGAATCACTCTTACAGTACGTCAGATTGAGCGAACAAAATTATTCTTGTCGTTTTCTTGGTGGAGAAGATATGTTGGATCATACTTATCAGTCGCCTGAGATGCCATGACTCTGCTAGTTTCCCGAAGACTACAAACCTTTGATAACTACCCTTGACGCTGTTGGTGAAGCAGATCTATCGTATGAGAAAGTGAAAAACATGCTACTAAACGACGTATACGTAGATCGTAGCGAGGACGCTAAGAACTACGAGAATGCAATTTGCTCGACGCGGGAAATTCAGCAAGCGCGGGAAATGACATCAAACCGGTGAAAGCAAAAATCAGGAAGAAAGGAGAGTATTTCAAGGAAAATGTTACAACGAGAAAGGACATTTTGCGCGAGACTTCCCAAAGCGAAATTGGAAGAGTGATTCGGCTAGTACTCCTGGTAAAGGCAGAAAAGTTCAAGTTGCTGCTCGTTGTGCTGAGGAACTGAATCTCTGTGATCAATTTCCTAAAGAGGTGGGTCTAACTGGATAATAGACTCTGGAGCTACTCGAGAATGATTGCTTGTCAGATTTTGTGGAGTTTAAATAACCTTGTGTGGTGAATCTTGGAGACAATCGCTCGATTTTGGCGTATGGTAAAGGAAACTATCGTATTGAAGCTGTCGTTGATGACCACATCCAACCCGGTTTCTTTCTTCGCGATGTATTGTATTTTACTTGAGTTGGAGAAGAATCTACTGTCAGTGTGCGCAATGA
>BLFN01000163.1:169465-174465 GCA_014634225.1 Acropora yongei | reverse complement strand
TACGGAAAAGATACTAAATTTTAAAAGAACATGAACTCACCATCTTGAATGCCATTTTGCTTTGATTAAATTTGATAGTTCCCCCTATTGCATTTGCCAGTCTGCAAAAAAAAAATTAACATCTAAGCTTTTCGGGGATTCGTATCTCACACGGAAGTCATCGACAACGCGACTTGACAATTTTAGCCAATTTCAATGACAATCGTAGCGACAAAAACAATACAACTGTGCCCTAATGTTTAACGCCGTCCAAACAACATACAAAACTAACATAAGCTCAGAAAAACGACTACTGTACTACTTAGGTAGAAAGAATTGTGCAGCCGCCTGCAATACGAAAAGCCAAACATCCAATGAGTAAATGCTGACGTATTCCCCAACCAAATAAAGGTGCACCAGCCTCTGGGGTCTAAGGGTGAATGTAAGATAACCGACCTTCATTACCTAAGTCTCAGTAAAATAACACTTCCAAGACAACACAACTACTTGGCAAACGTGCTTTACCTACCGATGCGAAAATATTTACATTCTTTGTTACGTCCAGTTACAGATTGTTTACCGGGAGTAATTACATGTCCAATCGAAGCTGAAGCAAACACGAAGATAAATCAGCATTTGCTAAAAGCGCGGGAAAATGTAAGCGTGCAGTAGTTTTGCATCTCAATAAAATAATCACGCGGTTGCTTTCGCCGTCCAATATTTTCTAACGAACTTGCATTATCACGGGTAAATTCCTACAGAGCAGTTGTCAAATGAGGCTAGTAAGCAATTGCACGATTGCGATTGCTACGCTGAGTGATTGGCTCAAAAATCTCACGCCAGTTTTTTCAACCAATGAGAGGCCGAAGCAAAACCAACCGCATCTGGTACGCGCGGTTTTTCCCGCGCTTTGAGTAAGTTACAAGTTAATGCTACGCATTCTGATTGGTTCATCGCCCTGGTGTTGCTTTTCCGACAGTCATTTGAAAACACAAAAAGGGAAATTTTAACTTTATTTTACAAGCGTCGCAGTAGTAAATATTACGGCTCTTAACGCCTTACTGGCAAAGGATTACTCCACTCTTCATGGTCTCGTAAAAATCTTTTTGGTCTGCTTCCGGATTCAGGGGTTGTCCACCAACCACTTCATTGATCCACCAACGTATTTGGGCCTCTAACTCTGGATCGTATTTGGCGTCTTTCTGTAAAATCAAATAGAGCTGTCAAGCAACCCGATTTTTCAACAAGACTAGCGCCCCAGCAAATTGATAAAAAATCTAGCCAGGGCTTAAAACAGTTCCGTCAACTTTGTTGTTGAGGTTTGTGTTGTTTTTCTCGCCCCTGTTAGTACTCTCGCAACGTCAGTTTTACATCTGCTAAGGTGGCCAACATGCATCATTAACTCTGTTGATAACGACAATTTCGTTAACGTTCCAGTCAAATGTGAGCTTTAGTGGTGGAGGAAAACAGCAATGTCAGAGTAAAAACCTCTCTTGCGGGAGCAGAGAACCAACAAACTCAATCCACATCAACACGAGTGAAGTTCAGAATCGAACCCAGACCACAATGGTGGGAGATGAGTGACGTCATCGCATCGCTGATAGACGGTCTTCCAGTGTGCGAGTGCGGGTAAAATACACGCGTCGCGCGAGACTTGAAGGACCCGTCACAGGAAGTGAGCATTTTCATGTTGTTCTTTGTCGCATTTCGCGCGAAAATTTCGGTTTTGGTTCTCATGACTCTGAGCGAAACCTTAGGGAATTAATCAACCATGCATGGCCCCCACAAATATGTGGAATTTGCACGCCACTGGTCTCTCGTTCCAACACAGAAAATACATAACCAAACATTTCCTCGTCCTTCTAAACTTCCCCAAAGAACTTCCGTTTCCACTCTTCCATACATGGAATTATTGTAGGCCAGGCAAGAGTGCACGAAATCACTGCATACTCAATCACAACATGCGCATTCCAAAATGCGCTAAATATTGGTTTGAAACCGATAGAATAGCAATGAGGATATTAATAATTCCAAAACTAACCAAAGCGAGTTTCGGTTTCGATAAATGAAGAAAAAACAAACAATGACTACATAGTCAGAAAACTTCTGATTAATCTGGAAAATCACATGAAAATTAGCAGAAAAAAAAATACTAATTCAGAATCAAAAATGTAAAAAAATCACAAATATGTTTCTGGAAGTTTCCATTTTACACTAAACAAATCTGCCCTTCCTGAAATAAACCAGTAAGATTCTAAAAATAACAAAGACAAATTTCCAATGAATGCAAAAATGAACAAAACCACAATAGTCCATTACGTTTTATCTGCATTCCCTGGGGGCAGTGGTGTGGTGACAGGTGCTTAAAAAGACATTTGACCTGCCAATTAAACAGTTAGTCCGTTTTTTGCCCACAGTCTCCACATAGATACCAACTATTTCCACTCTGAAAGGCTCTATTTCCGGCCATAAGATGAGATTGACCTCTGTTATCCAACATTTTCCCTACTGAAAGTTCTAGAACTTGACGGCTTGTGTTACCGGAATTGCAAGAATTGGACGCCATTTTCCTTTTTTTTTTCCTACGTTTATCATTGGATTAAAAGCTCCTTTTAAACGACAGAATGACTCACGGGAATTTAAACAAAGCTTTTTTCCTTAAATAGATCTTAGTAACAGTTGATTTTGCGCGATAATGGTTGCGTGACAACGTGGCATTAATTCGATTGACGCGTAAACAATAGCACCGCCATATTTACGTTTGTCAGGCATGGAATTCACTTTCCTTCCCATTATTCTTATTATTTTTTCGCTTAAGCAGGCAATCATTGGACCTTGAACAAAGGTAAAGATTTCAAGAATGCCGATTTGACGACCCAAACATTCGCGAATAAAGAAAATCAAAAATAGCAAAAATCTTCTTTTTAAGGCTTCGTGAGACACCGTTATAAATTTCGCTGTATTACTCTGGTTTTCAATTGAGAACATTTCCTTCAAAGTGAAGAAATTGTACGCAAAACGTCTCTTAAACTATAAAATAGAAACATTTTGAGTGGATATAAACAAAAGAAACCATTTGATATCCCACGGTGTCTGAACCGAAAATGTTTAATAGGGGTACATCTAAACAATAAAACCACAAGGTCAACGAAATCTTACTTATGCAGTCTTTTTCCCCTAAGTTGTATCGCGAGTAGTAAGCAACTATATCGACAATCTACACTGTATACTGCAATATTATAGCAAAAACCGCACCCTACAGTGTTCAATCGAGCGAGGACTAAAAGAATTATACGTCTTGCTGACACCAAACGAGTCACTGAAATGAAAATCGCACACCGTTATAACCCTTATAAATTGCCCTCAAATAATAAATATGTTAATGGTGAGTCGAAGCATATTGCCACTCAAAATAAGCGAGAAATCCACATGCAATCCTGAAGAGGCTCAAAATTCTCCTAACCTTAAGTCGTAAATTAAATACGCCATTTTACCTTTCGTTGCAATTCGGCGGTGAGTCCAAAGCCCTTAGGTCGAGAAGCCATTTTTTCTGTTTAGATTAAGCTATTTGCAGTTTAGACGTTCAACAGTTCTGCTTAAACAAATTGCACACAAGTCGATTCAACTGAGGCTTTTGTAGAGTCTGGAATGAAAATGACACCCAGGTGACGTCACTAAAACGTCAAATTCTCACACCCCAGTAATCATCAATTCAATTCCGTGAATTTCCGAGCAGGATTCCAAAATTTGACAATATATTTTGGTGGAATTCGATGGATCTTTTCTCAGGATCTACACGTGGAGGAATTTGACGAATGTTTCATTTTCAATAAATATTCAAGCTAAATTATCATGGAAAAATAAAATGAGCTATTTTTCCATCGTCTGAAAGACAGCTCGTGACAAATCGTGACATGCAACAGCTTTTCGTATTGGACTTTCGATATTTCATATCTTGACTTTTATGAAATGAACATCTGATAGTTTCACCTTTTTTCTTTTCTACTTCGCTTTTTCTTCTTGGCTCGACAATTAGTTATGTTTTTTATTTGTCAATACAAGCCTCCTTTTTCCCGGGATTTGTTAATCCATCGGCTGAGAAACACCTCAGCACAGTGCATAGAAAAAGTTTTGCAGTTTATGTCTACTCCTAAGTATTTTTGGTAGGGACAAACCAGCAACTCTTGGATGAAAGGCAATCGCAACTTTTAAAAAATGTGCCAGAAGCAACAATTCTTAGCTATTTTTGGCCAATCAATATCTACACATTTACTCATGACAGCTGAGGAACTCCATTGGGAAAAAAATTTAATGCATTACTAGAATCAGGTTAAGAAGCTACAAAAGTCCAAACAGTCATCATGACAAAGGGTAGTTAATTTTATTTCTGCCTTATTGAGAAAATACTTGTAATTTTGGTCTATGAAGAAATTTGGAACTACTGGGCCTTTGCAGATTTGAAAGTAATATGCTGCTCCATTTTCCAACACTTTTTCTGCAGAGTTGACAGTAATTATTTTGTATAGCTAGCATGTAATATTTTTGAATAGCACAGGGTGGTTATGAGCGGCTACCACGTCTCTAAAATATGAACAAATTTATTAAAGGTTATGTTTAATTATCTGGCAAGACAATATGTTGCCCTTGGTAAGACAACCTGATATTCAATCTCGAATAATTTGCACAAATATCTTCTAGAAAGTTCATCCCCTAAGAAACTGAGTATATGGAATGCCAAACTTCCCATTTTACCATTTATGGCAAATATATAAAAAAATCAACTTCCACAAAATACCTTGCAATGATTATTAATTCAGAAGAGTGAGGGAAAAGTCCTGACTTTAGTCGATAATATGATATTACTGTCAGTTGAAGGATTGATTAGGCATAGTTTTGTTCATTAATTTTGCTTAATTATTTACCACACCAGCTGAACAACTAATAGACTAAAAGATCACTTAACAAAATGATAACCATTACAGAAAGCAAATTAATTATTATTTTGTTTCTCTATAGAGGCT
>BLFN01000163.1:129092-131592 GCA_014634225.1 Acropora yongei | reverse complement strand
GAGCCAACTCTGTTGCTGTAGAGGGCGACAAGACTCCAAGTGACGGCTTAGAGCGAGAAGCGAATGACGAAAAAACAGAGGGCGATAAAGCTGACGATGCTGATAAGAAAAAAGAACAGGCCAACAAAGAGAAGAAAATCTGGATGGATTATGGTGATTTTTGCAAGTGTTTCAGGTTAGAGGGGCAATTTTTGTTGTGATAGTACAACTAACCGGTTTTCTCAGAGATGATCGCCTGCGTAACTGGCGGGATAGTTCGCGTGCGAGGCAAAATTTCTCACAGGGTTAGGGTTAGTCCAAGCCATGTGAAGTGTGGTGACGAGTCCAAGTTGAGATCCAGTGAGATTTTCACTCGCGGCTTTGCGCTCGTGAAAATTCCCTCTTAGCTTCTCGGCTCAGTTTCCTCTCTTGTCTCGGCACCGCTTAACCCTAGGAGAAATTTTGCCGCACACGCGAACTTTCCCGCCAGCTACGCAGGCTACTCGGATGGGAGGGCACCGAACTCATGGGCTCATCCTCGGTGGATGAACCCGCCAATATCACGGATGACGCAAAACAAAGCAAGCAAAAGGCCATTGAGTAAAAACCAAAGTTAAAGAAACGAAGAAAAAAGATCACAGGTTCTGACACCGAGGTCAGCCCAACTCACCCAGTTCACATTATTTGGAGCCAAGAAAAATTGTTTGGAATATAAAATGCGAATTGACTGTCTAAACATTAGAACTTGAGTTAGAGAAAAAAGTAACCTTTCAGCATCGTGTGCCGACGTCCTCCACAGGATTTCAAATTTGGCCATTTCACGTCTTTGTTTCCTAGGAGACGTCAAAATGTCAAAGTACAAGCGCTTGTGCGGGACATGCAGCGCGCACATAAATTTTTTCTGCATTAATTATGCAAATTTATGACATCCTTGCTGTCGTCACCGTCTTCACAGCGTGAGCTCGTTATGTAGCCAACAGACTCCTCGTGGACTAGTAAGGAGTTGGAGAAGCTACGACGGCTGCTGCAACAAAAAAAGTGTCACATTGAAATAGAACTTTGCGTTAGGTTAAGTGTTTTGCGATTATTCTGAGTTGGTCACGTTGTGCAAAGTAGGTGAAGTTCCCTTTCACTTGATTGGCACAATTGGTTTTTACGTAGAGGCAAAGAATGAAATATGTACTGCTTGGGGCTGGAGTTGTCGTCAGAAGTTCAAATGTTAAAATTTCAGGTCGTCCTGTGGCAGACTACGTCAAGAAATTGCACCAAAAAGCGTGCCGCACGTGCAGCACAGTTATTTTTCCTCGTTTAACCAATCAAATCATTGATTTGTGACGTTGTCGTTGCCGTCGTCATTTCTTCAACTCCCCATTTACAATGTCATTGCGATCCACGCGCGCCGTGGCCCGGGGAATAATTAGGACAATCTCGTTCCCAGGATCTCTCTTCTCTGCCACCCTTAGTCGTTGGAACAGAGACACTGGTTGCGGCTGGTCATGTGACCACCCAGAATCTGGGTGGTAGAAAAATCTGCTGGTAGGGTGGGGCAACAGGGTGTTGATCTCGACCAAACGTACTTGAGTACCCACCCACCCTGCGGATGGATAGATGGTCACGTGACCGGCCGCAACCAGGGCCTCTGTCCCAACGACTAAGGGATGCAGAGAAGAGAGACCCTGGGAACGAAGTTGTAACTAGGGAGCTTACGCAACAGGACGGCTGGAAAACACAGGACGGCAGAATGACGAAAAAATGTGGCATTCGTAATCTTGCGCAACTTTTTTTCGTCGTTCTGCCGTCCTGACTGTTTCAGCCGTCCTGTTGCGTAAGCTCCCTATTGCTATGCAAAGGTCAACAAATCACGGAAGGCGTTCCTCTGCACGTTAGAATTGATTTCCTGTTGCTAATTCCTTTCACAGGCATTTGTATATATTTCACAAACCGAATACTTACAATTATTCCAAGGGGAACGCAGATCTAAAGGTAGGATATAATTCGTATTTGTCAATTACCATTTTTAGTTCAGATTTCTGTGTTTTGCAAACAGTCATACAGACGCTTCATTAAGTCTACCTATTGCAACTTTTCATACATTTTCTTCTTGCTCGACCTCAGTTTTAAAAGATGTTACCTGTTGTTAGTTATCTTGTTTCAGTTTCTTCTTCTCGAAAAGCTTCAAGTGGGAGCTTTCTTCAGTCCTCTTCTTTTTCTTTGTTTGTCCTTTCTATTCAAACCATGTAAGAAACTGGACTTTCTTAGAAATTGGTTTTTCTTTGTGGTCGCTTTTATCTTCTTCTCTGAGTAATTTCACTTTTTCACAAATAGCTGAACTCTTTCACTTTGGAATCTTGAAGAGTCTGAAAATTTTATTTATTCGGTTGATGAACTCTTAAATATAATCTGTAGCCACTAATTAGTACATTGTCCTTACCTACTCTCATCGTCTTGTCTATTTCTCTTCTTACTCACAAGTGCTGTCCTTCTATAATTTCATCTTCTAACTTCGATGAGGTAACCCACG
>BLFN01000162.1:320499-330499 GCA_014634225.1 Acropora yongei | reverse complement strand
GTACGGTCAAGGCCACATCAGGGGTTGGTGTAATTTGAGTCCAAGCCGCTCTTAGCCTTTCTTGGGGAGATTTCAGTCTTCTCATTGTCGCGTTTGTTTTGTTTTCGTAGGTGGCAAAGGTCCAATGCACGAGGGTGTCTGTTCCAAGTGGCTTCAGTCATTGAAATCTGGCCAAGCTGTTCCTTGTTACATCAGACAGTAAGTTGTGTCATCAACATTATCATCGTCGTCGTCATCGTCGTCGTCATCGTCATTCCTTTGACTGTTTCGTTAGGATGGTGTAAAATCTTTAAAGTTAAAGCACGTTAGACGTAATCTATCGTTGAGTTAGAATACCCTCTCTCTCCCTCCCTCAACTTTTCCAATAAGGTTAATCATAATTAGCATAAAGCCTTCTTTTTTTCCTTAGCGCCCAGGCCTTTCATCTTCCATCCGATGGCTCCGCACCATTGATCCTTGTGGGGACTGGAACAGGTATCGCCCCTCTGCGCTCCTTCTGGCAACAAAGGGTGAGTGATATGAACAACAAATTTCCGCCGAAGTCTGCAGTAACAGGACGGAGACAGTGGGGAGACATCCGCTTGTTCTTCGGTTGTCGTAACCCGTTTCTCGATGACATTTATCGCAATGAAATCGAACAAGCAGTGCAAAGTAAAGTTCTTCGTTCCGTGGCTACAGCGTATTCCAGAGAGAAAGGAAAACCGAAGCAATATGTTCAGGATCTCTTGAGGAAGGACTCCGCAAACCTCTGTGACTTAATACTGAACAAAGATGCGCATGTTTATGTTTGTGGAGCCGCTGCCATGGCTAAAGGTGTTCATGAAACCATACAGGTAAACGTAACTTTAGCTAGGCTTGCTTACCCAGGGCTCAAAATGCAGATTTACAATTTTGGATGTGTGAAAAAGGGGACGAGAGTAGGGAAGCATTTAAAATCCAACTAAAACTGAAATCGTCGTCGCAAAACGTGAAACGGAGGATAGATGCTATCAATCCCTTTTATTTGTGCGAGGGAAACGGGAGCGCGCAATTAAATCATAATAAAGGGAAAGATATTCCAAATTGTCGCAATACATTGATTCCTGAGCCTCTATTTGGAGGTCCTTTTTCTTCAAGTGCGAAAAGCTGACGCCCTTCTTTTGGAAAGATGGTGCCCCACTTGCATGCAAAAAGGACCAATAAGACCAAAGAAATTGCACAATCCAGCCTTGAAATTTATCACCGCGGGAATTCGGGGACCCGGTTTACGGCCAGATCCTTGCAGTATGAATCGAACATTTAAGGGGAAAAATAGAAGCCTTTTTATATCTTAGTCCAATCTGTGAGCTTCGCGTTGTCTACTAACGAAAAACAGAAGACTCTTGCCAAGCAAGGCTATTTAAGAAAGTAGTTCAAGCCCAGGAGGGGTACTCCCAAAAAAATTGGGGAGGCGTGGCCTGCTTCCCAAAACCCTTACACTATTTATGACCAAAATCTGCAATTTTCGCTACTCTATTTATGACCTACCCAAAGATACCTTTTTATGATCTGACCCTTTTTCAATACCCTTTTTTCAGCTTCTTCTAAAAAAAACAAAAACGAATTCAAGACTAGAGTTCACAAATTTGTGCCCTATTTGTTACCAAAAAGGCGGCAAAATGGCTTAAATCGATATCCTATTTATGACCAAAACGGCTGAAAAACCATATATCCTTTTGGGCCGTACATACCTGTATAACCCCCGTAAGGGAGTACCTCCCCCTCGCCGGAATTAAAGTCACATATTAATTTCTTGCTTATGCCTTTTGGAATAAAACAAGCATTTGTTAGATAGTGGATAGGAGAACGGGAAATCTTTTTTTCTTCTTTCATGTGTGTCACTTATTAGACGACAAGCAGCATTTTGTCTCACCATATAGTCTTACTGTTTTTCCTTTTTTTCTGATTGAACAGGCTATTATCGCAGATCATCAAAGTTTCACAGCTGAAGAGGCTCTGGAGTTTATTTGCAAAATGAGGGTGAGGAGGCTTTTAGAATTTGAAACTGGCTTTTCGATAGAAAGTGATCTCTTCAAGCGTAGACAGCGTAGCTGGAAGGTTTGTCGGAATGGAGCGGGGGTAGTCCCCGAGCCACTTTCCCATAGCGGCCTCGAAACGAGTCTCTGTAAGAACTATAGCGGCTGGTTGGGGATGCCAACGTTACAGCTCCAAATGGTTATATTTAAGAGTTGAGAAGCAAGGGTGGAGCACTGACTGTCCGAAAAAGCCATGTATGTAAATACGTAATCTGTTCTATCACAGCAACGAAAGGTTACCATGGCGATTTCCGTTCTTGACTCCATAAGATTCAAGATGGCGACACACATGGCTACTTTTATTGCATACTTCACTTTTTCTGATTTTTGGCGCCTCCTCAAAGCTACGCTTTTAATCACGTTTTCCTTTAGTCATCAAACCAATACCACGAAGATATCTTTGAAGTCCCTCGAAAGATCAAAGAACCAAAGGAACGTGGGTAAGAAAATTATGATGTTCTTGAACTTAGTAAGAGAGCGGGAGATGATAGCTTCCCTTTCTGGGAGGGGGTGGGGAGAGAGAAAGGAGGATGCAGGGGAACATAGTGCTCAGACACGAGAAATCATCATTGATTTTTTTTTTCCTTTTTTAAATTTTATTTTTTCTGAAAACAGGTGAGGACATGAAGGTCATGAATGGTGTGGTGCTACTGAGTCAGACGTCGAGTGTGAACTTGCTAAGAAACTTGTAGAACCTTTCGTGTGTACAGAGAAGTCGATGAGTCGATTGGGCCGGATACGGTAGAGAGACTTGTTGCTATTGTTTAGACATTTAACAGCATACAGCTATTAGGCACGTTTCTACTCAAGGGAAAAAAATGCGAGTAGAGAGTTTTCAGTCAGGTAATCAATGAGCGTGATTTTTAACCAAAGCGAAAGAAAACGTTTGCATAAGAATAGAGTTCAATTCCAGGAGGATTAATTGGAGAAACCAACATGGCTGCCGTACATTTGTTCAGGGACACCAACGTGGCCACCGTGACGTCACGCGAAAACACTCTAAATGGTCGGGATGCATTTTTCATCATCCAAAAACACTGCAATAAGTAATAAATAATAAGGTAATGGTGTAGAACTTGCAGTTATTTTAATCTTAGCTATATAGGTCGCTGAATCAAAATGTTTGATACAGAAATGGTCTCTTGAATGATGACTATTCTCATTTTTCAAGTAATGCGAAGTGTTGTTCAAAAACGTACAACATTAAGAATCGTCGTAATCCAACGTTTATCACACTTTATCTTTTAAACAAAAATTTAATTGCTGGACATACAGCACGTGCTAGCTGTTTCTGATAGTGTACGTGTATTTCTTTTTCATTAAAATTTAGTCCAGAATGCAAAGCTGTAACGAAAAACAACACAGGCAACTCCTTGAATGTAGCCAAAATTTCTGAACCACAAGAAGACTGTCGCTTAACTACAAGACTCGGTAGATGAAAAGAAAACTTACAAGATATATTGAGAAAAAAACGCTAAGAGTTGGCAAACTCAGCGAGGCACTGATTGAATCTCAATAAAAATTCGAAAACCTTTAGCTTTAATTCATTACTGAGTTGTTTATGAATTTAAGCTGGAAAGTTATTACGTAGTGCGATGGATATCTTAGAGCTAAAGAGAAAGCTCTGCTAGAGGTCTGTGTCTCTAGCATCTTCCGACGAATCCATCGTCTTTCTCAACGCAGGATTCGCAGTCAGCAAAATGATTGAATGCTCTGGCTTATAAAGTATGCAAAATTGCAGTGTTATATGCCTTGCACGAATCAATTCCATCGCTAGAATTGTTTTGAGCAACTATAACCAACCCCCGGCACCATTAAAATTGAAGATATATTCATCACAAACAAGGAACAATAGCAAAGAGTATCACAATTTTCTCACTCACGTGCGACTAAACTCACATAGTAGGTGCAACTAAACTCACAGATACGTGCGACTAAACTCACACAGTACAAGCGACTAAACTCACACATAGGTGCGACTAAACTCACACATACGTGCGACTAAAATCGAAGATCCAACAAAGACACACAACAATAGGATTTCATGGGGATCAATAAATACGGCCTCAGCTGGCTGCAATATTTCTCATAATGAAATGTGCCTCAGTAATTATCCATTAATTATAGGCCCTTCCTCCCCCCTAAGATGCGTGATCAAGGGATGTGTATTAATTTTATCTATGCGTACTAAGGCATACTCGGAAATACTTGGATGCTTTACCTCTAGCGTTTTTTTTCTGGTGCCGCGAGGCAGCACCAGAACAGGAAAGGCTCTCTGGGATGTACTTTACTTCCTCTTCCGCGGACGGACGAAGAAGAAGCGGGTGCTTGCTGTGATCACTGACGGCAGGTCCCAAGATCACGTGCTGAAAGCTGCAGGCACGTTGAAACGTGCCAATGTTGAGATATTTGTGATCGGTGTTGGGCGGGGCACAGTATAACACAGCTCAACCAGTTGGCCGCTGACCGTAGCCACGTGTTCACTGTTGATTTCCGTAGCCTAAACTCTATCATAAAAGCGATCAAGAAAAAGACTTGCAGGGGTAGGGTTTGTTGGATTGATACTTTAATGGTAGCATTTTATGTTTTCGTTGTTATTGCCCCTTTTGGTATCGCCCTTGTGTTTCAAGGCTCATTAGTTTTCTGCTTACTTAAGGCGGCGAAATACGAGATACAAAAACCCTCAACTTGTCCCGCAACATTGTTTCGTTGCAAGTTTTTGTTCATGTTTCCCGTTTTTCACCTTACGCGATCAACTTGGCCCGCAACAAAAACATTTGTTGCGGGTTGAAGAAAAGTATTGCGAAAAGTAGAGCGCTGGTCTACTTTGAGCAACAAATTTTGGCTTTGTTGCTCGTTTTTCATCAAACTCACAACTTGTCACGCAACAAATGCCGCCATGTTAGACCCACGCCAAGCAAATCAACCAATCAGCGCGCTGCATTTCTTCAACCCGCAACAAATGTTTTTGTTACGGAACAAGTTGATCGCGCAAGGTGAAAAACGGGAAACATCGACGAAAACTTGCAACGAAACAATGTTGCGCGACAAGTTGAGGGTTTTTGTATCTCGTATTTCGCCGCCTTTACTCCGTTCAGGGACTTTTCGAACCATTGCATTCCAAGTTACGAATTCCTAGGACGAAAAAAAAGCTTCATCTATTTCCCGAATAACGGGAAACTGGATGCTAAAAACTCAATAACCATATTAGCGTGGGTGAATTCACAAGCACGGGGTCCAATCTTTCATTTCTATCCAAGGCTTGGGGTGTGCACTTTTGGATGGTTAGCTCAAATACAATATTTGTGCGTTTCACAATGCGTCGAATACGGGACTTCACCGCTGCTTTGGCAAGCAAAACTGTCAAGAGAGGAAGGTTGCAGCTTATTGGAGCGTCTTTATATCAACCAACGGTAAGGCGAAGCTTTTTGTTGGTGGACGACTGGTTGCTAAGAAACGAATTGGAAGAATACGATTAGCCTCGATCTATCCCGCTCGAATGGGTGCGATAAAAAATGACATGCGTTAAATTATTTCCGTGGAAAGATTTCGTGTCTACAAGTGTACAAGGTCGCGTTAAATGCTCGGCAGGTATTGCGGAGACGAAACAAAAGTTTCGTTTAAGGTAACTGGTCTATCTAGGTTTTGACCCTTTTCTTACGAATAATTTGTACGCCTAGTGGATGATTGTATTTAGAGAGGTTTATTTACCTTTCTTTCGAACCAGGCGCCAACGGAAACCTCAAACTAATTTGCCTTCAATGTTTTATTTTAATGTTTCTCAGGTAGGTCGCCCTGTTCCATTTTCCATTGATAACTGCATTAAAAAAAGTTTAATTATATATCTGAGAGTTCATAATTTTTTTAGGATTGCCAAAACCGCGCCCTCTGCCCTAGCCTCCTGGTCAACTCTACAAACCCAGGGATGCTTCAAGGACAGTTCTCGCACATAATTCAAATGTAGGACAGTTCTCGCACATAAGTATGTCAAAATTGCATAATATACACACATAAGACAATGGAAAATATTTAATTGTATTAGAAAGTTCCTTTTTGAAAAAAGTTGATGTAAAAATCAAATCACATCAAAACATTATTTGAATTGAAATACATGAAAATTGGCTGGTAGAAAATTGCCTAATTAAACATACATTAAAAGTGTATAAAAACCAAACGTAACCCTGGGGAGGGGCTCTGATGGGTACTAGGCCACCGAGCTAATGGCCACCCAGTCCATTATTGTTGGCGGGTGGTCGCCTACGCAGAAGAAGAGATGCTGCCATTTAGCGGCAAGAAGGGGATATCGTGCATTTGGTGTTCAAAATGGGTCCCCTCGCTCAGCGTACCTACAACAGATATGGTCCTTCAAATAGATGCAAAAATGGAAAGGAACGAAGTTGGGCTAACAACGTGTATTTTATCATTAAAAGAAGTAAGTTGAGACGGAAGCTTCAGTTACGATGAAAAATTAGTGTTGGTAGTCAATAGCTTCACTTTGAACAACCATTGAAACTTAAGTTGCGGCGAAAGAGCAAAAGTGGGTGCTTCAAAGTAGATGATGCTCGGTCTTTCCTGGTTATTAACCCTCTCCTGTCCAAGAGGTTCCCCATTGACGAGTAAAATCGTCTGGCGTTAGACAGAGTAAAATCTATAAGTGCCCTGAGCACTCATTTGGACGGGAAGGGGTTAATAGGGACATAGTTTTTGACGTTGTTAACCCTTTCCTGACCAAGAGGTTCCCCATTGACGAGTAAAATCGTCTGGCGTTAGACAGAGTAAAATCTATAAGTGCCCTGAGCACTCATTTGGACGGGAAGGGGTTAACCCCTAATTATTTCTTTTTCTTATTGCAGTTGGTTTTTTTTTATTCTTCCAAGTGGACCATTTTTAGGTTTTTTTGCTAGTGAGTTCAATTTTTGCTTGTTGCTGTTACAGGGCCTATCCCACGCGTCTGCCTCGTCCCAGACCCCTACCTCGTCCCGCACTGCCAAGTAAGTCACAGCCCACTAAAAGAAACTGGACCTCTGTTTCCAAGATCTGTGCCCTTCTTTAAAATTTGAAGTGTTTAATATCCACGCACGTAATGTTTAAAGTACCTTTCCAAAAGTTTCGTTTTTCTTTCCTGAAAAGAGCCCCGATTAATTGTGACCCCTTGTCAAAAAAGTTTCAATAAATGCTACAATTTTCGCTTTTTTTTCTTTACTTTCAATCATTTCTCAGTTTATAAGGAGAATGTTTGCCTGCACCCTCGCAGATTCCCCGTCGCAGTCTATGGAGAAATATTTCTCTAAATCTTTGACCTACCTTTTGATCACTTGTCGTTTTTCTCTCTTTGTTAAGTTTGCAGATCTCGCCTCGACTTGGGTATTGTTGTCGACGGATCGGGAAGTGTTGGGCGTGCCAATTTCATGAGATTCTTGAATTTCATCACAAACTTCGAAGGGCAGCAACACCAATTAAACATGTTTCTAGCTTAGGCTCCTTTTCAAATCAAGTTATGTTGAATCTTACATACGCCATGTCTTGCATGGCAAATAATCTTAAAAGAGTCCTCCTAAATACATCTAATTGTACTTGTATCGTATTTCATAGGACCGATGCCTGTTTCAGTTCCGAGACCAAGACCTGGTGGCAGAGGTAGGTCTAAAACCAACCTCGCATTGCTATGCGAAGATTAACATAGATGCATAGATGGTTTTCAATCACGTGATATGACGGCCATGTTGGTGAACAAAACATTAGCAAATTGTGGCTCATGTTTTGTATAATAATATGCCTCCATAAGACTTCAGAACTTGCTAAGAGCATGAGTGACACAGTCGCCTAACGGCTAGTATGTCAATTTTTTGTTTTTACCACATTTTGAAGTCATCTGTAATCTATTACTGAACCGACACACGGATGCATGAAACCTATTTGTTAAATGTATGTTCTAAGGAAAAAAGCTTTAACGCTTGGCCATTTCAAAATGAACGCTGTTCTTCTATAGGAGCGTTTGAACGATTTTAACGTCATTAGAAGGAAACATACATTACTGTTAGCTTGCTTTTGCTAATAGCCACATTGAGTGTCGAGATTCGACGTAGAAAAAGAGATAACTGTGAAAATCTCAGTGATATTGAAAGAGCGGCAATATGCCCTTTGGATGAGCAAGTTTAACAAGTTTAACTCTTGAATTGATTTTCAAAATCCAGATACCTGCTCCAGTGATCCAGGACTCTGTGCAGCTAAAGGAATGACTCTAATATCATGACTGAAACTCAACCAGAGCTCTCCCAGGAACATTACAAGTTCATACATCATGTCAAACGGGGGCCAGTCCAGTCTCCAAAGGCCGCGGTTTTGCAGTTCTGCATTTCTCCAACAAATACATTGTGATACGATTGAGTCCCAAGAAAAAGCAGTGGAAACTTGACACACCTGTTCTCCCAACTGGTTGGTTCAACTTCGCCGTCACGTGGAGGGAAAATGGACAACTGAAGTTGTATATCAATGGAACTCGTGTGGCCAGCGGTAAGCCCACTCTAGTTTCCAGAACACAACATTAGTTCATGTCTTTTGATATTGGTCTCCCGAACAATTCCTTTAAACCGTTATACCAGTTCCCTTTGAAGATAAAAGACTTCGCACTCTGGGAGAGAGAACTATCCGAAGAGGAAGTCAAATCAGGTTAGTCTTACTCATATAAGTTGCACTACTAAACGAAAAAAGATGGTTGACTAAGAAGAAAGTGCATGAAAAATAGTTAACTGAGAATATAATGTATTTGTATGTGCATTTCAGCAATGAAGATGCAGTCAAGCAAATAAAGTAAGAATTCACAGGAATACAAGGTAGGCTAACAGTTTGGTTTCGTTCGTCTTTTCATTGATTACTGGTCAAGTAGACTTTTATGTCGTGCCTTTTTCTTTGCCATTGTCTTGTTACTAATTGGCAGTTTTTTCTTCTTGCACATTATACATCCAAATATGTTCCACGAAAGGCTGAAGAGGATCAGCAGATTAGAATACTCTAGGTCCCATTTTACTACTTTCATTTGTCTATTCCTAACTTTTTTTACATATATCATAGTGCACTTTGATTTAATAAATCAATGTTTAACTGAATATTGTGAAGTTGTCCTCTTTTTCAATTCATAGTTCCCCTGTAATGTACCAGTCTCTTTTTTTAACTAAAAGAAAAGAAAGCAGGATTGCTTCTAATATCTGAGACTGCGCAGAACAATCACCTATTTAAGGACTTTATTGTACCCTAAGAATCCAAACGTCGTATATTTGGGTGGTAGGGTCTATTAACTGATAAAAGCTATGAGAAATCCCGTCACGTCTTTCTTATTCCTTGGACAAGAATAATGTCAGTGATTAAATGACAATTACATGATATCAAATTCCCGTCCACAGTACTTTAGTCTTGCATCTAAGACATAAGCTTTTAATGTGATTGGCCACCTGTAATCAAATCGCCAAAACCGGAAACTCTCGCATTGATAATCAAGAACCTGACACGAACCCTAACCCTGACTTTCCCCGACCCCACCCGAATTTTTCTCTTGTAACATTTACCGCTGACCAAACGAAATTCTCCAATCATTTCCACGG
This sequence comes from Acropora yongei, assembly GCA_014634225.1. Lineage (NCBI taxonomy): Eukaryota > Metazoa > Cnidaria > Anthozoa > Scleractinia > Acroporidae > Acropora > Acropora yongei. The sequence continues at coordinate 320,847 of BLFN01000162.1, read as the reverse complement.
CGAGAAGAAAACAAAAATACAACCTCCTTCCCAGGGTCTCTCTTCCCTGCCTCCCTTAGTCGTTGGAACAGAGACCCTGGTTGCAGCTGGTCACGTGACCACCCAGAATCTGGGTGGTAGAAAAATCCGCTGGAAGGGTGGGGTATTTTATCGTCCTCTCGACCAAACGTACTTGAGTACCCATCCACCCTGCGGTTTTGGATGGATAGATGGTCACGTGACCAGCCGCAACCAGGGTCTCTGTTCCAACGACTAAGGGAGGCAGAGAAGAAAGACCCTGGAAACGAGGTTGACAAAAATAAAGCTAGTTTTCGCGTGACGTCATACTGGCGGCCATGTTGATAAAAA
>BLFN01000162.1:143773-158773 GCA_014634225.1 Acropora yongei | reverse complement strand
GCGTGTCGTAGAAATCCGGGATCCTTTTTCAACTGAAACGACTAGTAATGCATTTTTCATCAACGTGAAATACACGACTTTGCTCGAGGGAATATTAAAAGACATCAAGCTCTTCTTGGCTCTGTTTCGAGATGATTTTTACGCATATTTTTCACTACCTGGATGACAGAGATGCGGCCGAAACAGCGCCACCTCGGATAGTGAGAGCGAACGAAAATTCTCCTTCAATTAATTCGCGGTTTCATTCATCCACGGCGAGGCAACAGACTGATGTCAGATTGAACCAAATGACTTTCGCAGCGCCTGCTGCAGCGCGTACCTCAGCGTTTCGTAGTGCGCGTCAAGACTGCCTATCTCACGGATTTTGCAGCCTCCGCGGCCAAAGTCGACCAGCTCCGAAGCAACGCGTTCTGCCACCGATTGGCGACTTAAAGGTTTCAGGCGAAGAAAGAAAGTTACACGACGTGGAGCAAAATTCAAACAAACTACCACCGATCGGGACAAAATTGGGTAGAACGCAAAATACCGTCAACCATCACAACACACCGAGGTCAAGGAAGAAGCAAAGAGAAAGTGCGACGACAAGCTTCGCAACACATTTCGAGCAAACGAACCAACAAATGCTACCTTGTTTCCCGACCAGATTTTGCGAAGAATGTGCAACAAGCAAACGCTATGGGAATGCAGATGGCACATGGGACCATAGTGAAAACGTGGATTGGAGAAGAGGTACGGAAAATTTGACAACGGAAAACTTGTTTACTTACAAACAAGAACGGCCAAAAACACCAAAAGTTGAAAAACGAAACATAGAAATTCTGCAAGCTAGAGTCGAAACTGATCTTTGCAAGAAAATCGACCGTCAGAAACTGAGAAATTCAACACAGGAAGTGTTTGGCGAAGCGGACATCACTCAATTCAAGAGAATTGATATAATCGACATCACGGAAAAGGAAAGCGATTACGCCCTTGGGCAAGTAAGTAATGCAAAAGAGGAGTTATTAAGCAAAGCCGAAGACAACGTAAAGACTGTTACTAAAGATAAGGATATTAAAAAACACTTAGGATATGGGGAGGCGAATTTTTCAGAGGGTCAAAATAGGGAATATGGAAAATCAAGTTGCCAAACAAGCAACGAATGTTTGCAGTGGCTTGGTAATAATGAAACTGTTTCAGCGCAAACATTAAGAAGTGGAACCACAGACTTTAGCTTGAGCGCTGAGGAAAGACAAAGGCGAAACGCCATTTGCGAAGTACTCGAAAAGACTGCAACACCGGCGTACGGTTGCTCTCTGTATGAAATGAGACAGAATTTAATTCTTCTTACACATGAAAAGAATAGTTTTATGCGTATACTTAAGACGCGCTCAAACCCCTCAACATCGTTTGTTTGATTATCTGGAGGTAAAAGTTGACATCTTTGTTGAATATTGCGAAAAACATCCTCTGCAAATAAATAAGGTTCTGAAATTTCCGGTGTTTCTTTTTTGGTCAAGAATATACTGGTCTGACATTTTTCGGTTTTCGCTCAAAAGACAAAAAAACTTCCCATCGCAAAAAGTTAAAAAGGGTGACTGGGGAAATTTTACTCCCACAAGACCTGATAAGGAATCATCTCCAAGTTATGATAAGGGTATAAATATCAATTTCACGAAAACATTCGAACCTGTCGCGCCAAAAAGTTAATTAAGTCAAATTTTAAGACAAACACACATCTCCCACGGCAGTGGAAGGGGATGATATGTGAAAGAAAGCCGACAAGAGGTTGGAGGATATGAAAATGCAATCAAAAGTGACAAGCTACTTGAATCACTTTGACTCTGAAATGAGTTTTTCATTGCATATTCGTCAGCAAAGTTATGTCTGCATATTGTGCAAGACAACAGTGCGAAAACAATATGTAATTAGAATATGAATTTCAAATTAAAATTCAGGATCAACATTGTAGTTGGATAGGCACCAACGTTCATAATTGAACACGCGATTTACAAGTTTTGTTTCTCTGCATAGAAAGAGAGAATTCGTTGATGAAATTGATGTTAGAAAATGTCATGTCATTGTGGTGATAAACAATATGTGAAAATAAGCCTCTATAACCATTAGAAAGGTTGATGTCTAATAACTGTGTCCGGAAGCTTGAAGTGTTCAAAGACACTAAAACTGTTGACCTACGGAAAGTGACTAGGGCGCTAAAATACGTGGTAATTGAAATGGTAAATTGTTAAAAAAATTGAAACCTCTTAAAAGTGATTTTAAAAATTGCAATAAAATGCATCATATGAAACTACCATGAACCTACAGCTCATTAGCTTTCGTTTAGATGGTCACACTTAAGGATTTCACCCAAAGCAGCCGTTAAATATTCTTTTATTTGGAACTGTGGCTGGCCAAATAACCTTTTTGTGATAGAATAGTGTCTCTGGAACGCTCTGACGCAAAATATCAAGTTAAGTCCATCGTTTGTTATATTTAAGACTATGATGAGGAAAAGACTCTTAACGGACAGCCTACTGAATTTATGAGAATTCAGCACACAGCTAGAGCAAATACCGAAATAGAAACAGTTTAATTATTAAGATTACATTTTATCTAAATTTCTGAATTTTCATTTTTAGTTACATTCAGAACGTATTTTTATCGTGTTTTGTCTTACATCACATTCTTTTATCGAGTCATACATTTCACTCAAAAGCGCGATGGGGACGCATACATAAACGTATGTATGAATGCATGAATGTATGTAAAGATTTTAACAGCATAAACACGGCCCCAAAGGGAGTAATGCCCATAGTTGCATATTGGCATTTTACCCACACGCTCAAAATTTAGAATCACCTATAAATATAATGATTAGCGATCGATTGGCAGGAGGAATGCATGGCGCTACGCCGTAAGATCAGACACAACAAGACCACGGAAACCTGAGCTTAAAAGGAGCTTTCACTTTTATTTACACTTCGCGCTACATTCGATATAAAAAGCGCCTCACGTATGACAGTATACAAGACAAGTATTCTTCTAAAGCCAGGCAAATTAGCTTATTACTATTCTCCATAGTCAACGGCACAAAAATACCCATCGCTATCACATCAATTCAGAGAAGGCGCTTCAGGCGCGCCTGCAATCCTTTAAACTTGACCAGCGTGTCCTGAACATTAGAATCACGTGAACAAGTTGATTCCAAGTCTACAAGATATGTCGCGCATGCGTCATACAATGAAGTGGTAAAAGATGGCCTGCAACAGGAACAAATGTAACGATTATTACATGATACTTCAAACGAGAGAAAAAGGAAGGAAAACGTAAGTCCCTGAATTACACGAGGGCCTTGATGAACTTCAAAATCAAGTTTGGGGACGCATTTTGCTCAAAGAACAACTACAACTTTGTTCATAGAATCTTGGATCTTTGGAAAGATGTCAGCGCGGGATGCAAGTCAGCGGAACACAGATGCGAATTAAAGCGCTGTTTTACTGATACAATTACTGCATGCATTTTGACCTGGCCAAGAACAACAAATAGAAGAAAATAAGCTTTCTATTGAAAATGGGATGACACTGATAGGACCAAGAAAACTTTTATGAAAAAGGGAAAGTTAGGAACATGACACCCCGATTTAGATCCTCGCTCTACCAATGCTTTAAGCAGTGGGCTTACTATATTTGTTGGACAATGGTCCGCTGGGGTAATAGGAGGACTCGAAATTGCGACCGATGAAATAGAATTGAAAGTTTTATAAATGACGGTTTTTTGGCAACGGGTGAAAAAACTACTGACAATCAATTCAGTAGTTCCCTCACCCGTTGTCAAGCAACCATCATTTACATCATCCACGCACGAGTACATTCGACGCTATTCCATCTTACTTACATTGGAAGTTTTGTCCAACTTACCTCTCATAAGGAGGGGAAAGTGAAGGCGTGTCAACAAACTTTGTAAGGAGATGATAAATAACTTCAAGGATATGAAGAGGTCTGTTTAACGCTTGCCAACAAGGGTCCTAATGGTGAAGGAAGAATATTCATATCACGAACAAGCGATGGTGATCATTAACCCCGGCAAACTGATGCAGAAATGCGTCTTGTTTTAACGATGAGTCTTTTACGATGTTGTCTCAGGGACGCTTGGAAAAAGTGCCAGTGCTCTTTGTGTCCGGCGAAATGACGACCTTCCGATCAAAAATTCGCAGGCAACAAAAAACTCGTGAAGTTCATCCGACAATTAACATGCGATACTTGTTCAGACTGAAATAATCGAACTTCTGTACTCTCGCGAGTGTTTTTTAAAATCCACGTCACTTAAGATGAACAAACGAGAACAAAAAAAAATAAACTCTAAATAGATTTGCCGGGGTTAACATCCAACATCACCTTTCACCACACGTGAGCCATGCAAGTCCCAGCTCTGATCACGTGACGACCGAAGCTGAATAGTAGAACATCCGAACCAGTAAATAGGGAGGCTTAGGCAGCAACGACCGCAAACGCAACGAAAACGTCGCTTGAAAATAAACATTTGGGAAATGGTGACTATTTTGTGATTATTGCTTCTTTCTCGCATCATTTACTGTTGATAGAGCACCGTCTGCAAATGCACTGGTAGAAGCGCCGTTGAAGTAAATGTAGAGAATGAGAGATTTGTTGTTGTGTGTTCACGTTGTCGATAAAACCTTACATTTTGAAATTTCACGTTGTTATTTGGCAGACTACCACAAAGAATTTTATTAAAGTGCGTGCCTGCACGTGCAGCACGATAATTTTTCTTCATTCAACCAATCAGATCATTGTTTTCTGGCGTCGACGTTGTCTCAAGTAAACAAAAAAGAGCTCGAAAGCAAGTAGCATTTCAATAACAAAGTTAGAAAGTTCTACACCTATTTTCCACCCCCGAGCGCGCATGCGTTTTCTGGTCATTCGAACTGGCTTATTGGAAAATAGCCTTTCCCTAAATCTATTTCATGTGCCTCAATTTTCTGATGCTTCAACCCGGTAAATTGTGTTCGCGATGAACCCTCTTCAACGTACCAAAATATTACCTCTTCACAGAAGCGAGCATTTCCGAGGATTGTTCGCTAATTCTTCGGAATTGTTTCCAAAGTACTTCAATAAGCCGACTAGATCACACCATGAATCACATGATGATGGAAGAAAACTCGAAGTGAAATAGCCGTCATTATTGTTATCCGCAGCTTTGACACACAAACGAGGCTAATGTGTCCTTAGCCTCGTTTGCATATAGTTGTAAACAAAAGAAGTTTTGTCTGCAGGCTCAGCTGTACTAACGGCTACTGAGCCTGGTACACAGCGCCAACTACAAGCTCGCACTCAGGCTGCGGACATTCACTCAGAGAAACGGACCAAAGGGACTGCAGCAATCGCAACAGTAATCACAAAAAAGTCGCACCAATTCTCTATTTGACACCGTTTGCATCTTTTACCGTTAAATTTGCCTGTGCCAAGTCGTACAAGCTTCAGCGAACAATATTACCTTGGCTTTGAAGAGTCTGTCGTAGATGCCATGAAGAACAGGAAACGGAATACCGATGTCCAACATCGTCATGAAGACCCAAGTTGGGTCCCAGTTAAGCTCGGCGCTCTTCTTTTCCAGCATCAGAACGATGGCGCCTGAAAAGAAAAGACTCATCGTCTTTACCATGGAGGGCTGTCCAACATACCGAAATTATGGGATTCAAACTATTTCCTGCGGACATCTTCCTGGTACTACTCAAATAGAACTCTAAGCAAACATTAGTAACTTCGAGAGGACACTATATGACAGCTATATGAGACTGCATACATAACCCACAAAGTCGAAGATGGCTTGACTTTAGGAAATAAATAATTATGCAAAATATAACCTTTGCAAGATCAATTAAAAGGAACAAATCGAGTGATCTTCACTTTTTATGAAGGACAAAATGAATTAATTGTTAAGGACGACAAAAAAAAAGAAAAAATTTTGAGTTAATATATTTTCTAAAACCATTCCACATATTGCCACCTGCAACTATAATGCGACGCCGCAAACGACGTATTCTGCAATTCAAATACCGTAACTGGATCTGCATATTTCTGAACACATTATGACTTCAATATTCGACTGTCATAACTGTCACGCGGCAGACAGTCAATGTCACACAGTAACTTGTACTCACCTAATGGAAAGTAGCGTTCTGAATGAACGTACATTTTTCCAAGAGAAGCAATTTTCTTACTGACGATGGTCATTCGATCACTAGGGGAACTTCGTACCGACTCAAGCAGCTCTGTTGAAAAGAGAAAAATAAAATAAAAAGCCTGAATTCCCTTCTCTTGGACTGGTTGTATTGAAGACTAACCCCCTGATTCATCTCCATAGGGGCACAAATTAAAGCTAAATTCATCGCACAATTCAGCTGATCAGTGAAATGACCTGTTTTGCAGTTGTGTGGATGACGTGAGCATATGATGATGTCCCAATTTGTCTTTATGTCAGATGCGCTGGTTCCAATTTCATTCCAGGATAGCTAGAACATGATTTGCACGCGAAATCACTTTGAATAATTGAGAAATAATTGCAGAGACACGAAGTTACATTTTCAGATAACGTTTTCGCTGCTCCCTATTGACTCGTTTAGTACATGAAAAGTCCATGTTTCTGAGAATACTTCGGTAAAAACAATTTCATGAGGATAAATTACCCTTGTCAATGATGTCTCGCCACAGCGTCTCTATCAGTGTCGGGTCGTAATGACCAGCGCAATGTACGATGGCTAGTTTACACTCAGCCAGCGAAAAAGCATCAGCAAAATCTCCATAAAGCTGCCAAAAAAAAGATGATTCGAAATCAAAAAAATAAAAGGAATCTCCTGATATATGCAACAGTGAACAGTGGTCAGTGCAAGATTTGAACCCTGGCACAGCTGTATCAAAATCCAAGGCTCTGAGTAATAGCCCACTCCGGCCAATCCGCGGATGTGAAAAGCTACCACTGAATAAAGCTGATCGTAGTTTTACAAACGTTTTTCCCTTTTTCAGACCCGAGTATCGCCCCAATCCCCCAGCAACCCTTCCTTCACACCATGAATGAGCTAGCCCACAAAAAAATCGAAATAAAAAACAACTTACAACAATAACAACAAAGAAAACAAAAACTAGGTAATAAAAAACAGGTCAATTCACAGTTGCATATATCTGAGTTAAGAGTCTTCATGTCCCAGACTGGAGCTTGAAGTCAACCTTTTTCCGAGTTGATTTATTTGTAGAACGAATCTCAAAGGACCTCCTCGCAATAACAGTCGATTGAACGATCAAAGATGACCTATTACAGTGGATTGCTTACGTTATCTGCCGATTTGAGAAGCTATTGCAGTACAAAGAAGTTCTAAAAATAACTCTACTCTGGAAAAGGTTGACTTAAGCAATGACTGGTGATGGAAGCTCCATCTCATGGGCTCCTGCATATGTGGATTTTCCACACGACCTCGTTCCCTCGGTTTTTCCACCATAGAGGAGATGGCGGAAAAGCCCTGGGAACCAGTTTGTTCTGCATACTTTCTCGTCTTCATGCCACATGTTACAGAAGGACACATGAACCTTGCATTTCATCAGCTCGCAACGAGATCGTTTAAAAGATCTCATTTTCACTTGGAAAGGAGAAGCGTACCGTTGTGATATCCATTAGGCGGGAATTCAGAACCGCCAAAGCATGACCGAGATGCGTGGATGCAGGGCCAGTGTTGATCCTCATTAACGCTTCATAAACTTGCATCTGGATGCGAGCTACTTCAAGTTTCTCTTCAAGCTCATGAAGAAACTCCCCCTCACCGCTGACCGATGTTCGCAGATTACTGCTTTTAGCGCTCATAATGGCACGTGACAAGTACTCCAGTCTCAACTCGAGTGTTACGTCAGGGCTTCATAGCAGAGACAAAAATAACAACAATAAATAAAAAATAAATAAATAAAAAAATTAAGTAACAAATAACAAAAAGGGAGCAGCGGTGTAGCACCTTCTCTAAGGTACAAGGTGATTGGCTCGACACTCAACCTAAAAAACTTAAGACTAACCAACAACTTCCAATTTTCGTTATTGTAATCGCTTCCATTGTGTTAAGCATGGTTTTTGTTGGTTGAGTCGTTTGTTTTGGAGTTGGGTATCGCGCCAATCACATTACACCTTAAGAAAGCTCATTAATGACCTGAAAGGAATGGAAAGGAAAGAGGGACTTCAGGTTTACTTTAAAACGCTGAGGCGACTTTTTGTTTGGAAGACATCCAACAAGGGCAAAGGAGTCGAGGTGCATTCAGTCAACCATAAATTGCGAAATTGCGACGCAAACAACACAACTTTAACCACAAAAAGGGCATGCATCCCCTACTTCCTTTGGAAAGCGTACACTTTTAGTTGTGAAGTGATATATGAAATCTTTCATATATTGAACTGCGAATTTCAAATCAAGTAAGCCATGATCATCGCAGTTTTGAACCCCGTTGAAGTCCTGACTTTTTCAGGCTTCTGTTCGCAATTGCTTAAATTGCGTTCAAAACGGCGATGATCATGGCTTACTTGACTTTTAGTTGTGTTTTATAAAAAATGGGCTGCGAGCCTTAAAGAAATGCCCAGAAAACCTGCTTCACGCAGTCATTTCTACCTAAGGGATAGGATTGCGTGACGACCAAAACGGCTGTCTGCCAAGTACTTGGCCCTAAAACACGAACCTATATAGATACATAATTAACAGCTTAGTAGTCATGTTTATGAAAAACGAAGTAAGACAAATTCGCTCATGTCCCACAATGGATAAATGAAGTTTTATTTTCTCTTTCACCTTTCTTTTTCCGACAGTTTGGAAAGCACTCTGGCAGCCGCGGAATAGTTTTTGGTCTTCTCGAAATACCGCCACAACAAGTTCAATATCTTAAGTTCATTGGGGTGCTGCGCAGCCGACGATCGCTTCAGGAAGGTCTCCAGATGAGGCGATTTGATCTGAAAATTAACACTCACCACTTATTATGTCAATACATCGTTTCCCAGTTCCAATCGGTCTCTCTTTCTAAGCGAGTCTAGGTGCGAACTTCTTTTTTTAATGGTAATTAGTTCTAATTTCAATATGAATCAAAACTGATATTCATAACACTTCGCACCTAGACTAACCTTGAAATTGAGGCCTGTTAAAGATAAAGTTACCTAGAATCCACCAGAGACACCTGCAAATTTGGTTTCGTGTTACATGACGTCAACTCACGTCCAACTAAGAAATGTCATTTCGCGTGAAAAGCAAAAACTATTCTATAATTCTGAGAGATTCGATTCCCTTCCTATTGCATCTCTGGTACCATCGATATCCGCAATACTAGCGAGGTAAGATGCTGGAAATTCCCAAGTTGTTAAAGGGACTCTGTCACGTTATTTTGCCCTATTTGAGAATGCTGAAATACGTCCCCAAATCAATGGTTACTCCAAAATAGGGATGAAGTTTGTTTATCAAAGACCAAATAACTACACTGAGACTCTTTACTGCTCTCTGTTGTTGCGGATGTTAAGCATGGAGATGGATTGCATTTTGAAAAATTTAGCCTCAGTTTTTCACAGTTCTCGTACCAGTTTTTAAGGCAAAACAAAAAATGTACCACGAATTACTCTTCTAGTAAAAAATAGATGTATTAATTAATCCTAAACTTCTATGCAGTGTTTCGGGTAGAGTAAAGGTTAGCAAGAGGGATTTCTGAAGAGTTTTTCCCGGAAAAATGCAAACAAGCCGTGACAGAGCTCCTCTTAAGCACTCGAAGGAACTTACGACAATCAATTAAATAGTGCAGATTCGAGGTTTTTCTTTTGAAAAGGAAAAAAACAGGATCCCACCTCTAACAACCTGTCTGTTAGCGCATTGTCAATCAACCATTGATACAACACGACATGCCAGAGTTCATCTCCATAGGTCAACGAAAAGGAAAGCATTTCTTCCATCTGGAATCAAAAAATGAAAAGAATGTATATGGCTGCTGTTTGAAACGATTGCATTGAAACTAATGTTGGCACAGTGAGTTACTTCTTTACTTTTCCATTCTAACCAATTTGCTGGAAACGAGTAACTTCAGGCACGCTTTGCAGGCCTTTCCAGTTTTCTCGAGTAGGCACCGACAAAGCGATGATACAATAATGACTGGTATCCCGTAACAATAATGACTGCTATCCCGAAACAATAGCCCAAAAAGGAGAGCTTAAGATGGATTAATGAATCCCCTACCACCCTGCACATGTTAGACAAAGACACTCAATAATGCAACAATGAAAACATGAAACTACTGCCAGTTCTGCACTGTCCAAAACCAGCCTGGCGTAAAGACGTCCGTTTACAGCTGCTACAAGAATCAAACAAGACAATGTCCAAAGGACCTTAATCGCATGCCTCCCTCGCCGTTAGAAAGGCGGCGCAGAACTAGGTCCAGCATGCTTGATGTTGATTGCACACAGGACAATGTATTAAGCGCGCCAAGCGAGTTGCCCAATGCACAAGAAACCATCACACATCACAGTGCTTTAAATGATCAGGCATAACATTAAGCAGTTACTCCAGGAGCAACCGTTGGATGTAAGGGAATGGAGAGTCTTAACCCCTTAACGGCCGAATGAGCGCTCAGGGCACTTATAGATTTTACTCTATCTAACGCCAGACGATTTTACTCGTCAATGGGGAACCCCTTGGACGGGAAAGGGTTAATGGTTTGTTTTAAAACAACCGACCAATCAAAACAACGTCTGGGCTGATGACTGGTAAACCAATAAGAACAAGAAGTGACGACCCAACAGGAACGCAAGAAAAGCAGTCAACGATTCAATGAAGGACACTAGCCCATGCAAAACTTACATGTTTCTCTGCATCGCTTGAGGTGAGGGCATTGGGATCTGGGGCAGGTGGAGGACCTGGCCTGGAGGGTCGGCCAGGAGACTGGGAAGCACTGGTTTTCAAGACCAGAAGACGCTGCAGGATGTCCAAAATACACTTGTAACACTGTTGCCTGCAAAAAAATTTACCAAACATAAATTCTAAAAAATGCACTAAGTTGAAACCAGCGAATCCAATGCGACCACACACATGCTCGGGAAGTCAAGAGTAGGTGAGTTGCTTATTCAATTAAGTCATCTATAACGTTACAATGACACCACGGCCTATTTTCAGCATTCCCAAAATTCCGCCTTCTGTTAATACGGTCCTGAACCCAACTGTTTCACGCTTTGCGAATAGCCAACTGGTGGCTTGCTGTAAGCTGTGTTTCTTGGCGGTCTCGAGTTCATCAAAATTGCTGCTTTCATACAAGCCCTCACAAGCTTCCAGCTTCGTTTGCTAACGTGTATAAATGAAAGCTCTTGCTTTTACTTGTTGGTGCAAGTAATATTTTACCTGGCGATGAAAGCCTCTTCTCCTTGGATGTCTGCATGCGGTTCCCCGTTTCCGTAGAAGTGTAGCGCCAGTCCCTGGGCATCGCGTTTGTTAGCCTCGTGTAAAGCAAGCTCTACTATGCCTTCGTAGAATCGAACTGCGGCACAGGAAAGCACGAGAATGACAAGTTAACAACATAAAATAAAAACAATGACGTTGGCAAAGAATTGGACTGCGAGTAGCCTGTTATTTTAGAAAAAAAAAATAGAAAAATACACGCGCATGACCGAGACTTGGAGACAATGACGTGACACAAAAGAGGGGCGAAATACACGAGCACATGTGAGAATCTGAATACATGCGCCACGTGGCACTTCCCGTGCGTCGCTTGCATTCAGATTCTCACGTGTGCTCATGTATTTCGCCCCTCTTTTGTCTCACGCCCGAATTAAAGACTTCCCACAGTCTTGCAAACCTTCTGATTTGGAGCTTATACACTAACGTGATCACCATTCATTTTATCAACAAAACAATCAGCACATTTTGAATGAAGTTCGATTTCTTGAAGATTTATTTGGTTCACCAACAGCGCCTCCAGTTCTTTGTTTTTTTGGAACATCGACATGACTGCTGTGACGTCACCAGCATACGCTGCTACAGCTACAGCTTCAGCTCATTCTTTGTTGCATTTGGGAACTGGATTGAAATGAGCACTGCACGCGTCTTTGGGGTTAACTCCATGACCGAGCAAGGCAGAGAGAGGCATGGGTCTATCCTCTCATCACACAAAATGCTTCGGTCAGAGCAACTCGGACAAACCACACAAAATTACAGAAACAAGGGAGGGGAGGCCAAATATCAGTCTCACCTGATTCAAACATGGAGCAAATGCCCTCGAGGTTAATTTCATCAGTGACTCGCCGATAACACTGAAAAACGAAGAGATATCAACAAAATAACGAAACATTCTACTGAGTACAGAATACGGGATATAGCATCACCAATTTCTACATAAATTCGAACACAATGATTTTTGACTAAGAGGACCTCCACAACCAACGTCTCTCTTCAAACTCAAGAACAAATGTAAATTCGAAACAAAACAATGCAACTAGAAATAAGAAAAACAAACAGACAAACAAAAAAACTGGCCAAAATAAGCAAGCGAGTGGTTTGGGAAATGCCAATAATGTTGGTATGAAGGCCAGAAGTCACCTGACCTATTCCCAGTCCCCTGTGATGCACAGTGAAGAAGGAGAGAGCGAAAGATTACATACAAGCAGCAACATGCTATTTGCAAGTATTACTGTTTTACAAGTAGATTAATGATATCTCTAAGGTAAACGCCTTTAGGAACCAAACTGTGAACGTCACATTTCTCTTAAAAAGTTGCGTTGCGGTCTGAATTAACTGAAACCAAACTTACCTGTAGGGAATCTCTAAGTATTCTCTCCTGTTCTGTTTTGTCTCTGCTTCTCTCCGCTAACACTAAGAGTTCACCTGCCTGCAAAGAGGGAATGGTAGCTTTAGCCGGAGCTGCCACAGGAATACCTGATCGTACTGTCTAAGGGACGCGCGCGCTTTTTTCTGCGGGCAATTTAGAACTCGAGAGCAAAGTCATTTGCAAGTTCACTATATGCTGATTATAAAAGAAAGTCGTGTTTTCACTACAAAGATCCTCCACGCGCCGCGCGGGACTCCGAGGAAAGGCGACTCGAATGGATGTAAACATCGCCGAATCCAAATATCCCAAATTCGAAAAATCCGGAAACATTCAAAAATTTTGCCTCAAGTGTAAACGTGGTCCAAATATGCAGATTTTGAAGTCACTGTCGTCACTGCGAATGCTCGCAAACATAACGGCAACAGCATGGAAAACTTCTCTTCAAGACATAAGTTATAACTGTCTGAAGTGTTTCACATTTATTCGTTCTCATTATATTGAGCAGCATCGACAAGGTATTCTATGACGGGATTTCTACAAATGGCTTTGAAGTCGAAATAGAGAATGAGTAAAGAAAGATGACTGCGTTAACGACAACTCACCTTTGTGGATACTGCATCATCTCTGCTAAACAAATTGGGACAGACGTCACGCAATCTTTCACTGATGGCGTCCGTAGAAGCAATATCGTCATAGTAACACCTAATGAGCGAGTTGATGAGGGCGCTGCAAATCTGTGTATAGGCAAAACGAGTGCAATCAAGGTAAAGAAGTGATGTTTCCCTATGAAACAGATTACTAATTCGGATGCTTTACCAATAGGAGCTGAGAAATAAGAATGTTCAAAACTAAACAATTTTGCTGGACAATTGCCACATGGACTTAGTTTAATGATCCAGCTTCCGCGAGGGGCTCAACCTGCCAGTGAGAAAAGTCCCAACAGCACAAGGGGTGAAGAACTTCTCGACCCGTTTATATAGTCTACTTGTGAACCCTTCCTCTTCCCACAGGCACTTATCAGTTTTCAACAAAATGGTTGGGGCTACTGCAATAACTAGTCAGTCATTGTTCTATTTGGGGACTGGATTAAAAAGAGCACAATTCGAGACGACAAGACCAAGAGAACACATAGAGGCGCCTTTGGCGGCCGCTATGCCCAGATGTTAATAATAATAATAATAATAATAATATAATGTTCTTAACAGACGCATTTACAGAGCTCAATTAAGTTAAGTTAATGTTGTACCTTTTTGATGGGTAAAGATCGTTTAACTGTCAGAGAGGAACAAGAAGGTCGTCTTACGAGTATATGAGTCGGTTTTCCGTAGAACTACTTAAGGAACAAGATTTGCCAACTTTTTTTCTGTAAGAAGCGAGTCAAAAGATTCGATTCGGTTCAGCTATTTGATCCAGCAGCATAGCACCACAACCAGGTAAATTAGTAGACAGGACCCCTCCCCTCTCCCGGTCAGGTTGAGATCCACGACAACTCCACCTACCCAGAGGTGAAGAGAGGGGGTTAACATGGATTCCAGCGTGACTCCCACAAGTGTCTCGAAAATGTCGCCAGTATTGTCGCATTTAACAAGACAATTCCTTCATGGTGGTGGGAGTTGTCTATAATTCCCCTTAATCAATACCCACCTCTTTGCCAGATGTTAACAGATCTCTAAACTTGATATGCTTGAGCCGATCCTTTATTACCTGAAAGGGGAAAATTATTAATGTTAGCCAAAGAACAATCACTTGTAAAATGATTCGCTTCTTCAGCAAAACTGCACCACCGTGAATCAAGACAAGGGCTACCATATTATCTCCACCCTCCCATCCCTCAATCCACAGGGTGATTTCGCGGCCCTAATACGGCACAGCTCACACTATCAGACTCCTATAAACGTTCATGGCTTTGCCAGTTCACTCAACTTACCGGTTCAAGGTGAAGAACAACATCTTCAAAACTGTGTTCGTTAAGAACTTGCCACAACATAAGTGTCTCAATTGAACGATCAATCAGGGACTTGAAATTGATCAAAAAGTTTTTCTCTGCGGCAAATGAGTCTGCGGGTCAAAAAAAGAAGGGACAACTTGAGTTTACAGCGTAGTAATTTTTCGAAACCTCACCTAAAGTGTCTGTCTCTCTCTGCATGTGAATGTGAGACAACTGAAGACGTCACAACAGACCCCACAGGTTCTA
>BLFN01000162.1:96735-99235 GCA_014634225.1 Acropora yongei | reverse complement strand
CCTGAAAAATTCAGGCCTGAATGGGGATTCAAACCCTGACCTTTGCGATGCCGGTGCAGTGCTCTAGCTACTAGTTGAGCTATCACATTGTTGTGTGGGTCAATTATAAGCATGTAGACGTGGAGATAGATGATGATAATACACCATACTTGTATTTGTCTCAGGATGTAGTCACAGGAAATGCAGACAAAATTGTGAAACAAACAATAATAGTCCATGTTAATAGTCCATATTGACTGAGTGGGAGGGCTGAACAGGGCAAATATTTGGCCTAAGCTCAAGGTATACGGACCGAGTGCAGTGGGGTCTATGTATGTACCATGACCGAGTGCCAAATATTTTCCTAAGGTCAAGGTATACGGACCGAGCGCAGTGAGGTCTATGTATGTACCATGACCGAGTGCCAAATATTTTCCTATCTGACCTGACCTAACTCAGTCAATAAGCATATGAGCACGGCGCTTTCCTTTTTTTTCCCCAGGTAATAAAATTCACTCTCGGAATGTTCACTTATAGCGCTCATTTTGACTGAAAAGTCAGGATTTATATTGCAACAAAGTTGCTTCACTTCAAATCTCGCAAGAGCTGTATGCGATCCTAGCAGGGCCTGACAGCTTTTTCCGGCCCTGCTTGCACCATTGCGTGCGGCCCTCATATGGGGATTGTCTCAATAGTTTTGCAATGAAAGTGCATGTGGTGCTATAAGGGTCATAATTATGATAATTAATATTATTAGACAACTGAGATACAATGTTGAACTTGGGTGCTCGAAGACATCCAAAAGTGTTGATGGCCGGCTCCTAGATTGAGAGCACTCCCCTGCCTGGCTAACCCAGCTATAAGCCCCTATGCAGCAACAAAGAGAATCAGAAATAATTGATTCCTCAACCCACTGACAAAAGCTCTTTATGACATGGCCTCACTTGTTAACTTTGCCATCTGCTTATGATGGAGTTAAAATGTAATTTAACTTAGTTAACGACGAGGAGCTAGTATTCTCAGTGCTTGGCATATTCTTGGCGTTTGCGAGCATTTAGCATGGTCTGCTAGCAGGACCGTAGGTATTTTCCGGCATTGTGTTACTGTCTCAAGCATCACTTCAGGGCCTTTGGTGATCACTGGGTCCGTGGTAGTCTCGTAGGGGCAATGCGTGTGCCATTGCACATGCTTGTATTGTAGTTTTACTTTGCTCAGAGTAGAGGGCATGTTCATGTAGCTTGCTTTTCAAGGCTCTCCAACCCCATCCCCCACATTATTATTATTATTTTTTTTATATAGTGTTAATCATTATTTGCTCACTAAGTTTTCCACCGTTCTTCCAGTTTAGTGTGATGGGTGCTGGGGCAATGGCTGGTGCAGGGTTTTTCTGGCGGGAGGGGCTTGTGGCTGGGTTGCAAGTGGAGCAGCCTCTTGGGTGTTCTAGCTGTTTGGGTTAGGGGTCAGCAGTTACAGTCCCCCATGTTCCTGGGCACGCATTAATCAGCTTTCATCACCATATTGCACATGCCTGGTCTGCTAATCTTTGCAGATAACTACCTATTGTTTTTTTTCAAATTTAGAGCCTGGCCCTTCCCACCCCTCATACGAGTCAGGCCATGGTTGGTATTGGCTTAGTAAAGTATCTCTACTGAAGTTCCTTCAGTGTGACATTGCAAAGTGATGGCCACTTGCAGAGCCGGACCCTGCTCACAGGGTTGCCATGGAACTTCCCTGCTGTGCCTTCAGGGCACCAGTTCCCAAGCTCATCTTCTGACTATGAGACATTAAGACTGCAAGTGACCTTTCATGTCAGTGAGGGACAAAAAAAAAGGGCAAAATACATAAGGAGGACCCATGACATGAGGGGAGCGTTGAATATTAGTTTCCATGCAAAACACACATTCCTCAAAATTTCTCCCATCAAAACTACAAAATGAGAGACCAGTCACGCTTTTAAAGATGGTTCATGGAACACTTTTTCTTGTAAGTTGTTTGCTTATTTTTTGTCACTTACAAAGCAATGAGCCAGTTCTGTGTTTCTTCCCATCCTCCTCCATCTGATATCTCAGTTCCTTGGATGACTTGTGACAGACAATGGACTACATGGATAGAAGAAGATTGCAATTACCTCACACAAAAAGACAACTAGCATTAGCAAGATCAAAAAGAATAAAATGTATAGAAGTTACATTTAAACACTAGGGGATGAAAGCCCTTTACTGACAAAACACTGAATGTGCTTACAGTATATCAATGCTATGTTTGATATCTCGTTGGTAAGCAGCCTTCATACTAGGTTCCAGAAGGAAAAAAGAACTGCTGATGCAGAGTGTAAAGATTATGAGCTATAGGCTCTTGAGCTGAAACCATGAGTAATTAAACAAAAAAAAAGTGAAATGCATATGAGGGAATGCCAGCACACATTAATTTTGCTCCCATTCCCAAAACAAACAGAAGTCAGATGTTGGAACTGAACCAATGACCACTGTAACAAGGATTGAATGCGGCAAATTTTACACAA
>BLFN01000162.1:88883-91719 GCA_014634225.1 Acropora yongei | reverse complement strand
CCCCCATAAATAATGAATGGTCCCTTGTAAGCTTAGAATAATATAAATTTTATAAACCTTTTTATTTTTCATTATAAATTACTATTCTATTCAACTTCTTTCCTACATAGAGATCGTATTTAATTCCTTTCTTTTGTATGTAATCATCTTGTCCTCTCTTTATATTAATTTTCTAGCAGATATATGTATATGTTTTCCTGCGTTTATTTGTTATTTTCTGTTGTACAGCCTAGATCAGCTATGCAATTTGTGGTATACAGTTCTATCATATTTATATTTATATTTATATTTATATGCAAATAAATAAAAAATAGTAATAATAATTTTGGTCACAATTGACCAACTCATGTGGAGTTAAAATGTATTCTGGCAGCCTGCAAAAATTAAATGGTGACCACGCAATTATGGCTCAGCTGATGGCAACTTTGAGAGGATTTGTCAAATTGAAATTCTATGAAATTGATCAATATTGTTTTGTGTGAAGTTGGTCTGTTGATGGAGTGGCCACTCTTCCAAGTTTTTAGGTTGAGTCAACAACAGTATAAATCTCAAATTTCACAGCAAGTTATAAACCTCATATTGCGTCTGTACGTCTGAGCTACCCGGGCTCAAACGGGCAACCACTATTCACAAATGAATAAATGTAAATCATGTTTCATGAAAAAAGTGAAAAACTTCCCCACAATCATGTTTCACGAAAATGGCGGAGGAAACCTTGAGAACAGTTAGGTAAACCTCTATCCAAACACCAAATCGCCGGCTTTTTGTAAAACTACTGAAAAGCGAAAAACCCGGTGCTTCTTTCGAGACATTTTACCGAACTTAATATGTATAACAATAAACTTTTGTACGGAGTATCAAAAAGCATTTTCAGTTATCTCGTGCAAAAAGCCACAAATAGTCCTTCCGTTTTTGGGCTAATTTGAAACTACCGAAATTGATTCCCCACGCAATTTTGACAGCTGAACACAGGGTGATTAATTGACAACCATGGTGAACCGTGAAATCACTTTGCGTTAGAATTATTTCACAAAAAAGAAGTAGTCAAAGGTTTATACATTGGTCATTAACAAATGTCCACCATATTACGAGGAAAGAAAAAACCTACCTTCCGCCGAAAATGATGTGGATACAAAACCTGACATATCGTTAATAGATCCATCCAGCTGTCGTCCCGCTTCACGCTGTAACGCTATCACTTCCAAATCGTCATCTTCTAGGTTTGAAAGTGAATGCATTGGGACAGATTCGCTACCACTGCCTTCCTTTTTCACAACAGAACGGTTAACTTCACCGTCAATGAAGACATCTGAAGAAAAAGTACTGTCCATACTTCTTCGCGAAGAGCACACAGCTGAACACGCAGCCTGCACGTTTGTCAAACGATTTCAAACCCTAAGAACAATTTTCATTGGCCATGTATGTCTTTCAAAGGAGTTTGCGAAAGTAATACACAATTTTAAATAACACAAGAGCTGGAAATTCATGCTCAGCAAGCTGCTGAGAGTGATTGGGAACTTTCGTATCTTACCGCCATTTATCAAATGACTAACTAATTTTGCTTTATTCTGGTTGGTTGGAAAGTCTAATTATAAAACAGAAATAACAACCAATCAACAGCCAGCTGTGAGATTCCTGAAAGCTTACCTTGAAATGCTTTAAGTCCATCACCGCTGTTTGAGATTTATTTTGTTTAAAGAAAAAAGTTATTTGATAAACTTCCACTCCTGTTCTTTTGCATTGCCGGTAAATGGGAAATTAATTTTTCCTCGCTATTAACGTAAATTGAACACTTATGAAAAATTTACTCGAAGGATCAACGATTTCTTTACAAGATTAGGGAGCTTACAGCATGCAACTTTTTTGAGCCACGGATGGCAACCGGAAGTGAGCTGTTTTCCTATTTAACATGCCTTCACACTACCACAGTTACCTTGTTAAGTATCTTTTCATTAGCTCAGATGATTAGAGTGAAAATCTGAGAGAGACCTTTGTCATGGCATGCGAAATCTTAACCTCCGGTTTTCTTCCGCGGCTCCGAAAAGTCGCTTTGCTTTAAGCTCTCTAGTCAAGGAAGGAGGCACTTGATGGCCATTGCCTTTTCCTATAATAGTGACACTTACCAAACTGTGAAATATCAGAATTTCAGTTCAGTCCACAACATTCACTCATCCTATTGCAGTTTTGAGAGCAAAGTATATTCACGAGGCATCATATGACATACACCCCAATCGGAGGAAAACTCGTGTGCTCAACTCGTGAGGACGCCTTGATCGAGAGAGGCCCAACTGGATTACACTCTACTAGATGCATGTGTCACAAAATGTCCCCTTGTCAACTTCACCATCGCTTCTGGTGAGAACGATAGGCAGTAAAGGTCTTAAAGCGTCCTCCTAACTAAAATCCTTGAACAGACATATACAGGAACCCTAATCGTAACATAAAAATTACCGGACAAAAAACCCGGACATCTCATGTCTCATATTTCTCGAGATCTAAACACTTCTAGATCTTCGCTTTGAAAAATCACGGAAACACAAGCTATCAGGTGACATGAAAACGTTAAAGTGATAGTTTAATTAAAGGAAAGATAGCGTTCTCGTGGAACAGTTCTCTTATTTCGTTCATTTTCGCGCTCAACCTTTTTTCTCCTCCGGAAAGATATCCCTCATTGAAAAAAGCAATCCATCAACTCTAAAGTGGAAAGGCTCCCTGCAGTGACAGTATCTCCTCGAAACAAGGAGCTCATCTAATGGGCCCCTGCTGAAATTCATTCAAGTGCGGCAAATACACTCCTTTAAATGTCTCACGACCCTCAGCCGCCAATGAGCAATTC
>BLFN01000162.1:45770-48270 GCA_014634225.1 Acropora yongei | reverse complement strand
TAAGGGAACATGAGATAAATACAGACCTGCGTAAACTTGCTAGACATGAGATCTGCATACGTTTTAGTAGCATTTTCTGCATAATCAATATCCTAGAAATCATCAAAAATATCACCCATAAAATTCAACCCTCCTCTACTCTGACACGTCACTGACCTGGCTTTTTACAAAATACGCTAAAACGTCAGATGCCATTTCTTGAAAATTCCGGGGGAAGAAAACCCTCTTAAGCTTGAACGCGTGATATCTTAGTTCATAGCAGAGACTTCATGAATGTTCAAACTGCTTAATGACATTCAAGCCGCTTTGTGTAGGCATCACAAGCTGTTGTGCGATGTCCACTTAAGCTTATTTCATACCGTTTGGTTTGGGTTCTGATTGTACTTTGGGTCGAGCAGACACTTTGCGACGTGTACATAATGTATCCAGTATCCCATTATGTTGGTGCAATTGACAACCCTCCCACAATACCCTAGAAATATTCATGGAGCTGGAATCTCCCCAAACCAGTTCTTGTCTCTTGAAAAGAAATTTGGCTTTGTCGTCGTCATCATGATCAAAATCATTATCTTCACCATCTTCAGAATTTTTAGATACTGATTTTGATGACTCATAGCGGGAAGACAAATGAAAATAAATCTTATTCTGAGCGAGTCAGTATTAAATTCAAAGAAATAACTTCAACAATATTTGATAATTACCTGATCCAGGGCTGTAACAAAAATTGACTGAAATGGGAGGTAGTTCTAGAAAATCACAACATATTAAAAATTCATTAGCGAAATCCTGAAAGCCCATGGTATTTAAACAAGTAATAATCAGAGATTAGAAAAGTGCCTTCGATGTGTTTCGTTGCTTTATAACTGGGAATTGCGTGTTTTTCTTGGCTGAACAACTACTACAGACATGGTCATGACCTCGTACTTTCGAAATTCACAATAAAGCAACTTGAGATTTCATCTTGTCTGGCATCGGATCGATACCAGCATGAGAACAAGGCCAAGTGTGCCAGTCAGTGCAAGATGGCGGCCAAAGCCTGAAATGACCTGCAACCGCGATCAATATGGGCGGGGCATCTTAAAAACCCGCGGGACTGAAAAACGACTTAAATAATATGCGTTCTGTCGAACGCAATGACGATAACACTACTTTAAATCTTGACATGATTTAACTGTTACCTAAATTGGTGATTTTTATTCAATCACAGGATAATTGTCTCCTATGAAGGTCATTTTTTTTTATTTCTACTATTTTTGTTGATCATTTTAATTCTTTGTTATTTTGCTGTAATTTATTCAGTAATAGATACAGAATGCCATAGACATCTTTTGCATATACGATTTGCACATTTTGTTTTCGTAATATTGACTAAGAGATATTCTCAGGAAATTTTTTCCTTTGCCATTCATAATTTATGCGCACATACGCACGTGCACAAGATGGAATTTCCTCTTCCCAATACACACCACGTGATAATCTTGAGAGAATTTTCCTCTTTTATTTTCATAATTTATGCATACATTTGCACGTGCGGAAAAAAAATTTCAGTCACTATTCCCTTTTGTATCAGCACGTGGTCAGCATTGGGAAGATTAAATAAAGTAGCCTGCACTGCAGGCGCATTCCGTGGGATTTTCATCAGACAAAATTGATGAGGGGGAGAGAGAAAGGAAAGAAGTATGGTATCCCCCCCTTCCCAGATGAAAACACCATAGCAGTCTGAACATAGGTCCGTACGGCTTAAGACATCTCCACTACAAGCTTAAACTAAAGAGGTCTCCGTAAGCGAGGTACAACTTCTCCTTGGACTTACCTCTTCTGTTATTGCCGCTTTCGTCGCCGACGCCAGTTTTGCGAGTTTAGCAGTGTACTCCAACTCTGTGAAAGAAACGAAAGGAACTTAGTCCTCAGCGGTGATACAGGGTGCGATGGTGAAGTGCGTGTATGGGTCCGCACAGAACACTGCAAGCCTACAAATCATTATTTTCTATAAGCCTGTCATACTTCAGGCCAGGGACAAGGGGTCGGGCAATAAAGAGAGGAGAGAAAATATTTAGAGCGATAAAATCACTTTACAAGAGTCTTCTCAATTATTTAATGAAGACCACGCGACTTCTGTATGAATATTGACAGGCGTAGCGTGTTCCATTTAACGTAGACGTCATACGTGAGCTGCAAAACAAAACAACTCAACATGCCTTACAGCCATATATTAAAAGTCCACCTTTGCGTTTGCCTTTCTTCAAAGAAAATATATTTTTAAATTTCAAATCGGGCAACATGTCCGGTCACACTTCCCGTCAAAGACCTCAAATTTGCCGGACAAATGTCCGATGACCGGCGCTGATTTCCAGACTTGACATTGGAATGTCAACATCTAAGTGTGTGCTTGAAGGCCTCGCTAGAGTACGTAACTGTGCAACTGTGCAATCTCGGAATGGCACTAAACTGCAATATTGCGGCTTCAATGTTGGACACTTCAAATGCAACAAAATGAGAC
>BLFN01000162.1:40467-44058 GCA_014634225.1 Acropora yongei | reverse complement strand
AGTGGTTCGGGAGGTTGAAATGTCGCAGTATTTTTGCAAAACTTTGACTCACCATTTTTCTGCAAGCTTTTGCCCATCTTTCCTTCAGCTCCTTTCTCACTCTTTCGTGAGTATTTCTTCTCAAACTCAACGGCTGAAAAAAAAGTACGAAACACTTTGACTGAATCGTCGCAGTTGACAGCGCCAGCACCATTTCAATAGCTGCTAAATGAAAGCCTGCACTGAATTTGTTTGGCTGTCTGTTCAAATCCCACTCAGTACTGAATTTATCCTTCGTTACAGCTTAGGTGTCGCTCCAAACTGCGACGACTTAGTCAAAAACTACACAGTGTATTTCGCGCGTCAAATTATCATACACAGCTTTTCAAATCAACTTAATTTTTCTTGCGTTCGCTGGAGGTTCCTCTAGGAAATTCAATACCAAAACAGGAACTATCTGTATTAAGAGGGTGCGGTTTTTCAAGTATTGAAACCTAAGATAGTTTCCAAAAAAACAAATTCAAAATCAAAATTCTCGGTAAAACGTAACGACACAAACAGACGCGTAAAGAAGTCACGGCGTCCTTTCTTTCCGGAGATGCGTCTAGAAGCACACGCAATTCAAAGCATTCAGACTTGAGTAGGCGTCAGAAAGTGTCTTCTCGCCTTTCTCTCGCATCACTTGCGGCCAGAAAATACAAACAATAAAGGTCATGAATTGTCTTATAAAACCCTACTCCTCCAGTAGGTCTTAAAAGCTGAAACAACACGGAACATTTCTTGAAGGCTATTAAAATTGAACGAGCCTTCTGGGAATTTAATCATCCGGGTGAGTGTGTGAAGCCTTGAAACAAGCTCTTGCTGTTATTGACAAGCGTTTCAACGTTTGCGGAAGTCACCTTGAACTTCACAAGACGTTCGAATTCCATCGAGACTCTTAAAATACCTTCGGCTTAAGTTATCGAAACGCTAGCCTCTAACGTCCATCTTAAAACTTCACCCGCCCCGATGGACGAATTCCATCGACAGTCTTCGAATGCCTTCCGCTTAGGTTCTGGAAATGCCAGCCGTTAACGATAGCTCATCCCAAGAGTTCAATCACTGGTACCCTGACATTGGAATTTCATCAAGGTCTCTCATGGGCTTTGCCCAATTTCAAAATGTCTTTCTATTTTCATGACTTTCTTGACAAATCCATAGTAATACGGCAAAATGTTAAAGAACATGCATTTAAGGGAACATAAGATAAATACAGACCTGCGTAAACTTGCTAGACATGAGATCTGCATACGTTTTAGTAGCATTTTCTGCATAATCAATATCCTAGAAATCATCAAAAATATCACCCATAAAATTCAACCCTCCTCTACTCTGCCACGTCACTGACCTGGCTTTTTACAAAATACGCTAAAACATCAGATGCCATTTCTTCAAAATTCCGGGGGAAGAAAACCCTCTTAAGCTTGAACGCGTGATATCTTAGTTCATAGCAGAGACTTCATCAATGTCCAACACAAACTGCATATTGAGATTCAAGCCGCTTTGTGTAGGCATCACAAGCTGTCGTGCGATGTCCACTTAAGCTTATTTCATACCGTTTGGTTTGGGTTCTGATTCTACTTTGGGTCAAGCAGACACTTTGCGACGTGTACATAATGTCTCCGGTATCCCATTATGTTGGGGCAATTGACAACCCTCCCACAATACCCGAGAAATATTCATGGAGCTGGAATCTCCCCCAACCTGTTCTTGTCTCTTGAAAAGAAATTTGGCTTCGTCGTCGTCATCAAGGTCAAAATCATTATCTTCATCATCATCAGAATTTTTAGATACTGATTTTGATGACTCATGGCGGGAACACATATGAAAATAAATCTTACTCTGAGCGACTCAGTATTAAATTCAAAGAAATAACTTTAACAATATTTGATAATTACCTGATCCAGGGCTGTTACAAAAATTGACTGAAATGGGAGGTAGTTCTAGAAAATCACAACATATTAAAAAATCATTAGCGAAATCCTGAAAGCCCATGGTATTTAAACAAGTAATAATCAGAGATTAGAAAAGTGCCTTCGATGTGTTTCGTTGCTTTATAACTGGGAATTGCGTGTTTTTTTTGGCTGAACAACTACTACAGATATGGTCATGACCTCGTACTTTCGAAATTCACAATAAAGCAGCTTGAGATTTCATCTTGTCTGGCATCGGATCGATACCAGCATGAGAACGAGGCCAAGTGTGCCAGTCAGTGCAAGATGGCGGCCAAAGCCTGAAATGACCTGCAACCGCGATCAATATGGGCGGGGCATCTTAAAAACCCGCGGGACTGAAAAACGACTTAAATAATATGTGTTCTGTCGAAGCAATGACGATAACACTACTTTAAATCTTGACATGATTTAACTGGTACCTAAATTGGTGATTTTTATTCAATTACAGGATAATTGTCTCCTAAAAAGGTCATTTTTCTTTTAAATTTCTACTATTTTTGTTGACCATTTTAATTCTTTGTTATTTTGCTGTAATTTATTCAGTAATATTAGTAATGAAAACCCCTTGAGGACGGTGCTAATAAAATTTGTATTGTGTTGTAATCATTACTTTCGTAATTAAGATCAGAATGCCATAGACATCTTTTGCATATACGATTTGCACATTTTGTTTTAGTAATATTGACTAAGAGATATTCTCAGGAAATTTTTTCCTTTGCTCATTCATAATTTATGCCCACATACGCACGTGCACAAGATGGAATACACACCACGTGATAATCTCGAGAGAATTTTCCTCTTGTATTTTCATCATTTATGCATACATTTGCACGTGCGGAAAAAAATTTCAGTCACTATTCCCTTTTGTATCAGCACGTGGTCAGCATTGGGAAGATTAAATAAAGTAGCCTGCACTGCAGGCGCATTCCGTGGAATTTTCATCAGACAAAATTGATGAGGGGGAGAGAGAAAGGAAAGAAGTAAGGTATCCCCCCCTTCCCAGATGAAAACACCATAGCAGTCTGAACATAGGTCCGTACGGCTTAAGACATCTCCACTACAAGTTTAAACTAAAGAGGTCTCCGTAAGCGAGGTACAACTTCTCCTTGGACTTACCTCTTCTGTTATTGCCGCTTTCGTCGCCGACGCCAATTTTGCGAGTTTAGCAGTGTACTCCAACTCTGTGAAGGGAACGAAAGGAACTTAGTCCTCAGTGGTTATACAGGGTACGATGGTGAAGTGCGTGTATGGGTCCGCACAGAACACTGCAAGCCTGCAAATCATCATTTTCTATAAGCCTGTCATACTTCAGGCCAGGGACAAGGGGTCGGGCAATAAAGAGAGGAGAGAAAATATTTAGAGCGATAAAATCACTTAACAAGAGTCTTCTCAATTATTTAATGAAGACCACGCGACTTCTGTATGAATATTGACAGGAGTAGCGTGTTCCATTTAACGTAGACGTCATACGTGAGCTGCTAAAGAAAACAACTCAACATGCCTTACAGCCATACATTAAAAGTCCACCCTTGCGTTTGCTTTTCTTCAAAGAAAATATATTTTTACATTTGAAATCGGGCAACATGTCCGGTCAGACTTAGCATCCACCAGTCAAGAC
>BLFN01000162.1:32967-35467 GCA_014634225.1 Acropora yongei | reverse complement strand
AGTAGTGTTTCACCTTGTACGACATAACAACCAACAGCAAGGGTCACACAAGATTTCATCTTGTACATCATGAAAACAAAAACAATGAAACTGAAAACAACAACATATGAAAATACACAGAAATGTACAATAGCTAGTGAAGAACTGACTTATTTTTTGTACAAAAATGCAAGAAAACTACCCATGCAATTATATCCATTTTTTAAATGCTCGAAAACTTGAAGGTAAGTATTAACTGTACTTTATTAACTGGCTAGAAGATCATCTAAATGACTTGTGTTATCAAAGCGACAAATATTAATATTGAAACCTCTCTAAACAAAAATCATACATTTGTTTTAAAATAGAATACCTGATCAATGTTCACTAACAGAACAATGTTTGCTGTCCTGATAAGACCCTCAACATACGATTTCTTCCTCATTTTAATTTTTTCCATGACGATTTATCAATTGGGGCTTAGTTTGTTACATTAAAATCAAAGGAAAACTTTCCTTGAAATTGCATGATCAAAAATGACAATTGAAAGGAGAGGCTTGACTTCAGGAAATTCCAAACAATTTGTCACACAAGTGATGACAGATACATGATGAAATCAAGACCATTTGAAACATTATTCTTGCCAAAACATATCCTGCAAAAACTGTAGTTTCTACACTGTACTGTACTCTGCAACCTTGATTATTTAAAGTGAAAAGAAACAGAGCACAAAAGAAAAAGAAAACACACTTTACACTTTGGATCATAATCATTTCATTTGAAAATGGGCGGCCATTTTGGAATTTAGCTTTCTTCACCAAAATAATTATATCTTTAGAATATGACATTCTAAAATTTGTGAGTCGCACCCAAGCCAACAGCACATGCACCAAGAAGTCTCTGACATGACACATCATTATTTTTATGCCTGTTTCTCATGTTAATGAGAGTGGACTAAAAACTCTGACATGAAATTTACCATATTTGAAATTAAACACAGAGTGCATGATGAAACAAGCTTCATTGAAGACGGCCACTTTGGGGCCACAATAGCTTCATTAACTAATTCTCATAAAGGTAACAGTGTTGTGAGGATAACAATGTTTTTTTTTAGAAAATTGCCAGTTAAAACAATTCCTGCATTAATATTGATTGGCATTGATTTAAAGCGTAGTTTTGCTGTTCCATTTGCACTTGGAAAATGAAGAAAATGATGTATTCACTCAAAGACACAGGCTTGTTTTTAAACATTATTTAACCTGAGGAAAAACAAGGTGTCTTTTGCATGGAAGAGTCTTTGTTATGCTACATTTTGTCGGGATGCACATTAAAAAAGGCTTGAAACTTCCCTAACCTCAGGAAAAGGATGAATTCATCAATGCTGAAACTTAATGTGATTCTGACAGTTTGTTTCCAGACTGAGCCAATTAAGTAATTACCAACTAATGCAATAATAAAAACAATTGTTGTGTTGATAGACTGAAACAAGACTTCTCAAGACTGAATCAAACATCCTTAAAACTACCGGTTATTCATGTGCATGTCTTATACTACGACTTTTAAACTGTTTTAATTTCACAATAACGCGATGACTGCAAATTATGAGTGTCGGCACTCATAATTTCTCTGTTGAGTGGAAATTCGTACATTAAACTTGACTGGATACCGAATAAGCCTCAAACTTAGAATTCAAGTAAGATAATTCTGAATAAACACCCACGTAAAAGCTCTTTCCATTATTACTTGAAGAAACTTGGCTTTGAACGTGTTTACATACTGCCATGTAGTTAACATTTTCTATGAGTCTAACAGTTTTTAAATGGGGTTATTTATAAGCTAAGATAACATAGCTTATAAATAACTCATTACAAATGCACCATTGCTGTTGCGTGCACTTGACCACAACACCGGGAACTTCATGCCCTACTCTTTACGAATAGTGTGTGGGTTCTTTTCTCAGCTATTTTAAGACCCTGAGTGTTGGTCCGGCCGGAGTCGAACTCACAACCTCCCGCTTCACAGCCCAATGCTCAACAACTGAGCCACCAGCACATATACATTTTGCACTGTGAAGACAGTGTGACAGGTTGACCCGTGGCTACGTTGCCATGGTTACCTCTGGCCAGTCGCTAGATTTGCCAATTTTCTTTCTGGTGCCTACGCTCCAACTAAGTATTGACAAGTTAATTGATATCTAAACTTCCACCAATCAATTTTATAGCATTAACTTTTTCATTATAATAGCAAACATCAACATTGCAATAATATATATACATAAGACATGGATAATAACAAAATTAATGTCTTAGCTTTTCATTGTTAAAATAATTATTGCAATGATACTTGAACTGGCCTCTAAAGCACTATCAAATTAATAATTATCGTCAAAACTAACTGGATTGCCATGCAACCATTTTCTGTAAAGTACTGCTCAAAGATAAGTTGACAATCACTTGTGAGTCACAAAACTCGACCATAATTTGCATTTTGATAATCTTACTTCATTATGTGATCATGAGTT
>BLFN01000162.1:20319-21751 GCA_014634225.1 Acropora yongei | reverse complement strand
CAAAAGAATGACTTGGGGAGAAAATAATTATTCTATATATTTAGAAATGCTATTTGCTTTTTCAGTACATTCTACCTTTCCTGGATTTCGTTGTCATATATAGTTTGTCTAAAGAACGCCTGAACAATCACCCAAAATCAAAACATGAATGCTACATTAAATTCTTACTTTTTGGCTCAGTGTTTACGCTGCTTCTAAACCTGAGCTCACTACTGTTCAGAAATTTCTTTGCCATTGTTAGAAGTCCAAGTATATTTCCTATTCTATAGATACCTCTAAGTTATTAAACAAATCAGGCCATACTACTTTTAATGAAGCTCGTAATACTAGCCATCCTCTTCATACTTTATTGCCAAGAATCAAGGAATCCTCTTTAATCCTTTCCCGCCCGTGAGTGCCAATTGGCACTTATAAATTTTACTCTGTCTAATGCCAGACGATTTTACTCGTCAATGGCGAACCCCTTGGGCAGGAAAGGGTTTAAGACTGAGAAATAATAGCAGTCTTTTACCCCCAGTAAATACTGAGCGATTCAAATCATCTTTGGTACGTACATAGGCTTTTTTCCAAACAAGTCATAATTTATTTATCAAATAGTTTTACTTTTATTGTATATTAATTTGTTATATATTATGAATATTTAGTATGCACTTTTACTGATTAATAAAGACATCATTATTATTATTATTACTATAATTATTACAATTCAGAACAATTGGGCCCAGGCTGCTTGCAAATGCTCTTTCTGAGCATCGTAATAAAAAGAAAAAACGTTTGTCACGTGTACCAAAAGGGCTAAAGCTACCTGGCCTTTTGCCATGATTACTTCAGTGTTACGGCTGAAAATAGTGCAGCAACAGCTGTCCAAAATTCTATTGACGACACTTACACAGAAACCCCACTAGATATCCTTGATCCAGAACCTGAACCCACACACAGCTTGCAAAGGTAAGAGCTTTTAGCACTGCATCACCTTAGTTTCCCAACTTAATGACACTTAAATGGAATAAACTTAATGTCATTTGAGTACCCTAATTTGTGCGAACCAGAGGTGAAGATTCCGAATGTCATGCACAGCTTCCAAGCCATATCCATGCAACAGTATCATCTTGGTTCATCTGTATTAGGGGCTTAGACAGTTCTTTTAAATGTTGTATTCCATTCCCAGTAAGCACTAATTCATTCCAGGGCTCAAACTTCAAACTCAAATGCCACAAGTCAAAAAAAAATCAAGTTTTAGTAACCAGGTCTTTCACAACTAGTTAACATCATCCCTATGATTTCAAAGGAAAACATATAAAACACAAACAAGTCTCAAATCACCACGTTTTGAGTGTTTACTCTTACTAGTACTTTCTCAATAAGAGACATGGAAAGTAAACTTGGAAAGATAATAATGCAATCATTGATGTGTGAAGTATCATCTTTGACA
>BLFN01000162.1:12819-15319 GCA_014634225.1 Acropora yongei | reverse complement strand
TATCACAAAAAAGATACTTCATAAGAGCAAGAAAAGAGGTTTATATTAAATTTTACGAGTTGTTGATCGCTCAGATTATTTACATGTATGTAAGAAGTATGGGGGACTTACGTATTTAAGTTGTTAGACTGATCATTATTATGTTATTAACAACAAGCCTAGTTGCACGCAAAACTTTGTTTGAAAAGTTGTTTGAAATACATAACACTGTCTTTTAATGATTTTTTAAGATATTTAGACTAAATTCAGAAGAAATTTAGGAATTTTATGAGAATTTCTAGAAAGAAATTTAGAACATTTTTTGAGATATTTGTATCTAGGCCTACACCCACTCCACATTGATTTTGAGAAATCAGAGTTAATAACTCTGGAGAAACCAACGGTTTGTATTTTGTGCAACACAAGTCTTACCTTACGACTCTTACATGCCTCTAACGGAGCATTCAACCCCTTTTACCACGCATTACAGCAGGCAAAGAAACATCTCTTCATTTTTATTGCGAATCAATCTATTCTACTTGACTTTTCCTTGTGTTTCGCCTTTTCTTACCATTATAATAACACGGGGGAGTAAACGAGGCGAAAATTAAAACAAAATACGTCGGCCGATAGCACGATGACTTGGACAATAAAGAACCACTATTATATCCTAAAACTTGCGCCAAGATGGACAGTTGAGGCACACCACGACTAAGATCACTTGGAGTAGAGCAGCAATACTAGATTTTGGCGGATATGTCTCTGTCTTGAGACGAGACACAGCAAGTTGCCAACTGAAGAGGCAGTATGATAGCGGAGATGGTGGTCGTGATGGATGGTAGTAGTGGTAGTAGTAAAATTAATAGTAGCAGTTCAGCGGCTGCAGATCGAAATATTTTTATCACCCCCTCCCCCCTTTACATATTATCAGTCCCTCAACTTCCCCTTCATCAGCTGCAGTTTCATTTTCAAGTGTTGAGATCAGAGTTAACAGAGTGAGACCTCCGCCCCGTCTCCCTCTATTAACTCTGTTGAGATGAAGCGGTAAAAAATGTTTTACATAGGATGATAACCCAGGATGATAACCCAGACAAACTGTCTGAACATGTCTAGCCAAGATGTCTGGAGTTGTCTGTAGAATAAAACATGAGTCAGGCTCCTGTCGTAACAAAATCGGTCACGCATACAACAAAATTAAATGCACGAAACCCAACTGATTCATTGGAAACCAAATCAATTAAAGTTTTGAATAAAAATAGCGTTTTTAAGCCCTGATGAATTGATCGTAGTAAAATAATAGAAAACTTATTATTCTACGAAAGTGGAGAGTTCTACCCCCCCGCACAAAAAAAGTGGGGGCCTTAAGCCTCCCAGGCCCCCTGTTTCCGCTGTGCATGTAGTTGCAGTAGTTAAAGTAAAAAGTAAAAGTAAGAATTGGAAGTAACAAGTGCAAGAGAAGTATGTAGAAGTAAAAAGAAAACGAAAAAAGTTAGAAGAAGATGGAGATTAAGAAAGTCATCCCATCCACCCTGTCATTATCGTATCCTTTCACCAGAAAATAAACACTCGCTGTGTTCTCGTCCAAGGTTCATTCATTCAGATATTTGACTTGAACTGTCAGCACCCTTATCACCATAGAAATAAGGAGCTGCCGAAAGGTTGAGAACAGATAGATTGAAAACAGTACACGAAGAAGAACAGATCAAAGTTCAGCCATTCATCATCCACCCCACATGTCAGAGAGCATTCAACATGAATTCTTCACTCATTCTCAGCAGTGTCTATTGTCTTCCATTATCAAACAACTAGAGCATAGCATGTTATGCTAATTGGTAGTTAGAAAGAGCAACTTATTCTTGTAATGAGTTAATCTGAGAAACGACTACACTTTCTATATTTCACCCCTCGTCGTATATAGCTTTAAGGTAAAGTGCAGTTACTTTCATGAAAAAAATATATGAAAGGAGGAAATGAAAATAACTTCTGTTTTCTTTTTCCCCGAAATATAAGTGCCCAAAGATGATTTGAGCAACAAAGAGCTAGATATTATCTTCAGGCCGATTTTGCCGACAATTTTGCACTACGACTTTTCCAATTCCATGCAATTTTCATTGCACAGGCGACTGATCATCAGCGACGGATTATCCTTTACTAAAGGTGAAGCCGTAAAACGACTCAGGAGAACTTCAAGTTCCGTCTGATGGCACTGATACTTTTAAGTCTTTTCCCAAATCTGCCGGTTCAAGAGTGTGATTCAGCCTTGCAGATTGTGTGAATTTTCGTCAAAACAACAATTACTGCAAATCACCTAAATTTATAGATTAACAATACTTTAGATTAAACGCGAGTCGATCTCTCGCACACGAGTACAAGATGCAACTACGAACTTGAAATGACCAAACACAAGGGTTGGTCAAGGAAGTGAGTCATTTATCGTCAACTGATCCAGTCTCGCAGATGAAAACAATTACAGAAATTTCCAAGTAAACCCGATCGAAAATGTTCATCAAATCGAGTTGCA
>BLFN01000158.1:3221445-3223945 GCA_014634225.1 Acropora yongei | reverse complement strand
TGTCTGTTTTTACGTTATCACTCACACTTTTACAGTGCTTATTGAACTGCACGCTGTTCTTGAACCATCGTTAATAATTATTATATCTCTGTACACACTGTGATTCATCCCATGATTGGTCAATTTCATAGGCTTCTTCTTCTAACAAAAGTAATACCATACAAAGGAGAACATTGCGACATAAAAATATGTTGTGAAGTGATATATGAAATGTTTCATATATTGAACTGATTATATACTGATGATTATAGCTTACTTGATAAAAATACAATCATGTACATGGAAACCAAATTCTAATAAAAATCTGCTAGCCTTTTTTTTTCCCCACTGAGCAGAAACCTTCATGATAATTAACAATTATTCGCCGAAGGCAAAGTGAATAATGGTGAATATTCCCCGAGACGAATATTCACCAATATTTACAAGCCTGAGGCGAATAATTGTTTTAGTATAATTACTAACCTAACCTAACAGGTGATTATAGAAAAGCCTATAAAACAAAGGAATGTTAAATTTTACCCCAATTTGCAAAGTTTTTGAAAGGAAAATCTGACGAGTACGAGTAGCTCATTTGCATACTACACCACGAGCACTTTGAAGTCGGAGTCAGTGTTTTCAAATCTTAACAAAGATTTCCTTAGTTATCTTAAATGTTGTGGTAAAAAACAAAGCGAATGTGGTTTAGCGTGGATTGTATTCTTGTCGACAACGATACAGGTCATCACAGCAGTCAAGATTTGTTGTGAAACCATTGATTTATTCATGTATGTCGACATAAGCAAAATTTTCATGGGAATTTAAATGTTTGTTACGTTCAGCACAATTTTTACATTTTACCTTTGAAGTGTGTCATTCTGAACTTTGTGGCGTGTTTTGTATTCCTCGGAATAATATTTCCTTTCATTAAATTAATTTCCTCTTCAGACACATTGACAAACGCGACGCAGTTATTTTGAAAATTTGTCCTCCCGCTATAATCACCTCTGCGGAGGTGATTACTGCGGATTATGACGCCATTCTCGGCCAATGAGAGCACGAGGATTTCTATAATCACCTGAGTAATTATACCAAAAATACATAATACCCACAATCCAAGTGAAACATTCTTATTAATTTTGTTATGTGATGTTCTCAACTGGAATAATAATATTAGTGGGTGTATTCTACAACTTACATAAGGGCAAAGAACCTCTGAAACTTTGAAATAATAGCAATGCTAATACTTTGCACTTTTTTCTTTTTAGGCACCAGTAGAACCATTGGTACCAATGGTCCATCGGGATTGCCCAGTATCCAGCCACACCACATGACAAAATCATCCAAGTCCCTTAAATGAGATGCATATTCACCAGTAGAACCATCAGATTGACATTTTCTAGTGGTACCAATTGTACCATTGCTACCAATGGTCCATCAGAATTGCCACGTACCCAGCCACACCACATGACAAAATAATCCAAGTCCCCTTAATGAGATGCATATTCACCAGAAGAACCATTGGAATTACATTTTCCAGTGGTACCAATTGTACCATAGGCACCAATGGTCCATCGGAATTGACATGTACCCAGCCACACCACATGACAAAATAACCCCCTTAATGAGATGCATATTCACCAGTAGAACCATAGGAATAATATTTTCTAGTGGTATCAATTATACCATTGCTACCTAGGGAGTGTGATTCACGTCAAAAATCAATGTTGAATTGTGACATTCAGTAATTAAGTTATGACATTTAAATATGCAATTGTGTTATTGAAACATGCCATCCTGGTATTTAGATATGCTATTCTGATGTTTAAACATGCAGTTATGATGGTAAAATATTCAATTCGGACATTTAATTTTAATGTTCGAATATACCATTGTGACATTTAATTATGATACTCAAACATGTAGTGCTAACATTTAACTATACAATTGATCATTAAAACCTTCTGTAAACACATGGCATTGTGACATTGCCCATATTCAATGTTGATATCCAGATGTTGAATTGTGAAGTGATAAAGTTCAATTCGGCATGGCACTCAGTGTGCTACTTTTGGAAACGAACCAGGTGAGTACATGTTTTTTTTTGTCAGCGAATCTTTGCTAACCTGTTAGTTCACTGGCCTGTTTATATATTACTGCTAACTTGTGGTAAAAGAAGTTTGATCTACTGGATTTTATCACAGAAGTAAGTGATCAATGGTATGAGAACTGTTAAAATTAAGTACTGTAGGTTGTATTTTTTATTGTAGTTCATATAAGCTAAGATTATGTAATGTTTTCCTTTGTAGTTCAAATAAAGACAGAAATTGAGATAATTACTCTGTTTGCATATTCCAGATTATTAGCCATTCTTCCCCAGACCACTGATCATCTATTGAATTTCCAATTCTTCAATTAGTATTTTTTATCTCTCCTGATATTGTCCAATACCATAAAAACAAACGGTTCATCATGTTGCAGAAATGAGGTGCATTGACTTGTCACCTTAACAACCGTTCAAGGG
>BLFN01000158.1:3140180-3145180 GCA_014634225.1 Acropora yongei | reverse complement strand
AATATGCTTATTTTGGTTTGATTAAAAGGCTTGAGGATTTATTGTGGCCAGGAGTTTGGATGCTGGACTGGAAATTTAGTTTTTGTGCATATGTAATAAAGTTTTAAAAAATGTTTTATTTTGGGGGCTCTTTTTTATGTTACACTGCTGTTTGTTTCTCCATTTCATTTATGATTCTTGTCCTTTGCACCAGTGGGCCGTAATAAATTGAACTGAATAATTTGCTGGAACTTGTAGTACAGCCCACATTACTGTGTGAATAATGTCTTTCATAGAATGTAAATTTCAGCATTTTTTGGTAGGCCATTCCTGAATAGCAAATTGTGTAGCCTGCATGTGAAAATTTATTCTTTTGTAAATAAGAACACTTGGAAAACATGGGAAATTCGTGTTTCTGCATAAAAAAGGCCATAATTATGTGAAACACAATTTTAGACACATTTACACATTTTGTGTGCATCAAATCTGTGTGTGCGACTTGTTTGCCTGTCTTCAAGTGACACTGTACTTTTGTGAGCACTGACTATATCTGACGATAGCAATAAGATAATTACTCATTGATCATTAATAGGTGTTAACCAAGTATTTAAATTTCTCCTATGTGTGTTTCAGGAGGTGAAGGAGTCAGTGTATCTGAAATGACGGTCATGTTAAAATCTTTGTTGTCAGCAGCTGCAAGGTAGACTAGTGACTCAAGTGTAAACTATAAGGATCAAGAATCCCATATTTTTCTATTTTTTTATTTATTAAGACTTTTCATGTGTCTGAAAGATTAGCTTTTGTGTATATACGTTTATGAAATGACATCAACTACCCTAATCTTGAAACAAAATTGCACAAGTGGAGATTGCAGCTGACAGCTATGGATCATCAGGGTGGCTGATCAATCGATCAATTGATCAATCAATCAACCAATCAATCAATCAATCAGTCAACCAATCAATCAATCAATTAAAGTACATGATTCACCATCAGTTGGTTGCAAGTAATTTGGTCAAAACCTGTCATTTCTCTTCTTCATTGATAAAACACAATTCTTGCATTGCAAAACATAAAACTAGACAAAATAGCTGAGACTAGCAATTCAAATTTGCAGTAAACTCTACCTTTTTATTATTGTTCTTCTTTTAGAATTATTCAAGCCAGAGAAAACCATCCTCACTGTTAGTATCCAGAAATGCTTCATAATTTGTTTTTAATATTTCAGGACATTAATTTTTCTGTTATATTGCATTTAAGTATTACCATTCTTTGTCTTTAATGGGTCCAAAATTTTACATTGTTGAGATGAAACAATAATTATTATTAGTATAGGTAAGCATGATTAATCATGGTTTTGAGTTCAATTTGGGATTAATTTGCACAGGTGAGTTTTTCAAAAAGCTTTTTGAAAAACTCACAGGTGCAAATTAATCCCAAATTGAGCGAAAGAAAACCTTATGATTACTTATTAATAAATATAAACGTGAAAAAATTTGTGTGGAGGAAGTGCGGGAAAATCGTATTTGCTTTTCACTTTGGCTTAAAATTTCGTGAGTAATCAGCTGTTCAGTTCAGGTGTTTTAGTATTCCTTGATTTCCAAAGCTATGCTCTTTTCTTTGCACCAGGTTTTCCACACACTCAAAACAACATACTTTTCCTGGTATTTTTTGCCCCATTTCACAGTTCTTCAATTGTATCATCAGTGGCCAGAGTAAAAACGTTCTTGATTTAATGCAGTCATTAATAATAGCCTCACTCAAGAAAACTTTTTTCAAACTTTTTTCACAATTTTCATCATCATTTTACGTGATAACATTGGCTTAGAAAATTCCCTATTGTCTTTCAACCAATGCTAATCCAGAATTTTGATGTGTAATTTGCACTGGTTTTACACTTTTTTTGCACTGTGTTACACTTGAACTACTCTACACTGCTCTCAGCCAATCAGAACCCAGTAGTTTTTCTTTGTATATTATTATGTTTATTGTAATCCAATAAAACTTGTATAAAATTGTTTCCCACTGAAGAACTCCCAGTAAGAAAACCCAAATGAATGGGACTGAATGCTCTCCAGTTGAATGTCTTTCAATTCAGTATTCTTGGCCTCAACCGTTGAACAGTGGTCTGTCTCTTGTGGGGAAGAGGCCGGGTTTCTGCAGTTGGACAGACACTGTAGTAGACACTATGCAGACATGATTTTAATGATGATAACTTTCCTTGTAAAAGTTTATCCTGCTATCTGTTCCTTTTTCAGATGAGGCTGACTACAGGACATCAGCCGATGTAGAGTCCAGTATAGATGAGTTCATTAGGGATGCCCTCTCTCGATTCAATGATACTACAGTGAGTGGAAAAAAAACTCTTTGATTTGCCTTTACATTTTGCATTACATATATTCTAAGGGACATTTCAAATTGGTTACATATTGGAATACTTTTTAGAACAGTAAAAGGCTTATAAACCATCTCTCTTAAAAATGAAACGTGCCATGGAGTTCATGGATATAAATTTTTGTAAAAAGTGATGTAAAAATGAGCTACTTACTAAGATAATCCAATGAGATGATAAAATTAGATACATTTTGAAACATAATAAATAGTGCTTGTGTCAAATATCACATACAAGTAATGCTCCTTATATATCTTTATCCAATAGATCAGTTGAGAATTGCATACCAGCATTGTGTCAAGCTAAACTAAACCAACATTAACCATGCCCTTCATCCAGTCAGATTGTAGTAATTTAGTAGTTTAAATAGAAAGAATGCTGGAATTCATTGCATTTAATCTTCTGTAAAGGAACTGTTCTTCTCTTTCATTGTTATTGTTATTACAATAATAATTGTCGTGCATTTACAACATTATTATTATTGAGGTTCCTTGTCCAGTACATACACTTTTTGTGCAAGGATGCATTACCATCAAATGCATCTTAAATAGCACCCAGAGCTCTTTTAACCACTACTGGTAATTTCAATTTCAGTTTTTCATATCTGTCAATATTTTGGCCTACTTTTCCTTCTACCCTCTGTCCTCTTGTATGGCAATAACAGGGACTAATACCTCCCAGCTCCTTCCTAAAAAGACTGTCTATGAAGACAATATCAGACTTTTTGTTCCTCCAGGTGGTCACATTGAATTCTTTTTTCATTCTCAATCACATTCTCTGGTTTCAGTTCATCCTATTTTCTGGCGGAAGCGAGTACGGTCATTCCCTTCGATTGCCAGGGAATTTATCTTGCTTTCTCCTGTACCGAGAGCCCACTTGCATTAAGCTGATGGGTTGGTAGACACCACTTACTGCTATTATTATTATTATTATTATCATTATCATTATCATTATCATTATTGTTATTTAATACTTTAAAGATATTTAAGCAGCAGTCATCATCTGAAAACACTAATCTACAAGCTCACGTCAATATTACTTTCTAATATTAGGGAACACACGCTTGGCTATATTAAACATTTACGCAGCAGTCATCAATAACATGATTCCTTGTGGGATTTTGTGAAAAGGTGTCCTGGAGCCTGTTACGCATGTGTGTTGCGACCTTAAAATCTCAAAAGAAAGCAATGTTCTGATTCAAGTAATAGAAATGTGATAAGGTTCCTTTCTGAGAACTTCTCCGCTAGGCGTTTTAGAAAGCAATTACAGTTGGCTCCTCTCCCACCGCTGGTTCCAAAAGCTAAGTGGAATGAAAGGTCCCCTTTCAACGTCCAGCACCCTCTGTTAGTACTTCCGCATTTTCTCCCCCTCCTCCTGCTCCTTAAAGATCGTTGATGTTGCTTTTCCCTGGTTAAACCTGGAGTTAATAGGCGTTACTCTGACATAAAAAAATCCTTTAACTCCTCGAGACCAAAAGCCCCCTGCCTTCATGTCCAGTGTTGCTTCCGGGCTTGTCACCGTGCCTTTGAGGTTGAATCGCTCATTATCAAGAGGTCGTGTCTCTGGCTCGACTTAGTGTTATTATTATTATTATTATTATTATTATGTGCAGTTTATTAAAACAATTGTTTGCAAACCTGTTACAAAATTAGGGCAGCCAAAAAGCGTAACCAATTTCCTGTCAATCCTTAAAAAAACAATTACAATCCTCCATCGATGCCATATATCCTGCATAACAGTATATCCTAAATATGTAATGTAAAATTTCTAACCATTGATCTGTGTATCCAAAAATATAAAAAAAAGGAAAAAAATATTTGTTAAAAATTTCAACGAAAGTCCCTAATAATATATACGTCCTTTAGATATATCTAAATTTAAATCTCTGCCTTTCAGTGTTCAATAATTTCAAAGTTCCTTGCAATGTTCAGAGTGCATGATAACATTGCCTTCTGTGTGCTTCAGGACCAAGTCACTCCTGTCTCCTATCAAGAACTTGATTGACTTCCTCACATCTTTTGAATTATTAGTGTTATTATCGTTATTATTATTATTGAAAAGCCTCTCAGTATGCAACTAGTAAAAATTCTTGATACATTAAGTCACATTCGATCTCAGTATTTGAGAACTTGTTGGGGGATTTTGACCGTTCCCATTGAATCTGAAGTTTCACCTCGATCAATGCTTTCAATTTAAGCCACCAATCCTTTTGGATTTCTCAAGTATTCTCTTGCAATGACCAACCACAGCTTTTTCGCTTCCCCACTAGATCTTGATACATCTCAACCTTCCCTTTTTGCGCATTTTCACTCTTGTATTATCTGATATTGCCAGGTCAATAATTTGGCAAGTTACTTTTTATCTAACATGAACAACCGGTCCGGTGTGTTGTGTGCAATGTCGGGGCTAGTCTTTATACGAAAATACCAAAAGAGTTTTCAGTGCATTCCAAGCCATGTTTTTCTGCTCAGACATTCATGGACTATATGATTGGCTGTTATTTCTTTGCGCCGTTGCCTACATTTTGGGTCAACAGACTGTTGTGTACTATTTGCCTTCATTGCATTGGTTCGCAGTGCCTGATATTGGGCTGCAGTCAGCAAACCTTCTGTTCCCACTTTTTCAATAA
>BLFN01000158.1:3128121-3130621 GCA_014634225.1 Acropora yongei | reverse complement strand
ATGCGACACATTATGAACAACAACAAGAACAAACAGTTTTATGTTGAACTTTCATTTGCGTTACGTCACTGGTGTAAAACATTCGCGTCGTGAAACAGAAGTAAAGAGTTGCAATAATAGCTAGCATTTTTTTCGCTCAAAGTTCTGTGGAAAGTGTTCAGGGTTTTACGTGTCGAGCGTTGATCAAATTAAGCGCTTGCAAACTTGGCCATCGAGGTAAGACTTCAATTATGGTGTGTTTTCAGAGATAAACCTGTTTACAATTTGAATTTGCAATGGTCTTTCAGTAGGCAAATGAGTTGACAAATAAGAATGTTGAGGCTGAGATTAACCAAAATTTTAAGAACGGATTAGGAACATTCCTTGGGCTGAGAGAGTTGATTGAGAACGTTTTTATTTTGCTGATCTGTATATTAAATGACAAGCATTAAATAAAAGTAACAAAAATTGTAAATTAACCCAAATACTAGCGAGAATGTTTTGTATAACATTAACAGTGGTTTTCCTATTGTATGACACACATCTCGGTTTGTAATAATCAGCAGTTCTTATTTGTGACTGTCTTGCGCACCATCAAAGTCATCGGGTGATACCAGGTCCGAAGTATTATGAAGGTGAATCATGCCCGTATCGATTTATTGAAATACTGTGTACCATGTAAATTTAAAAACATCTTAAGGACGTTTTCAGCCTCAAGTCGCAAAAAAAAAATATATAAGAACGTTCATCCTCAACTCTTAGACGTTGTTATTTACAAAAAGGGCTGTAGCAGTGACCCTGTCATTGTCTTTCTTTAGCACGCGCCGACTAACACCTAGGCTTGAAACCTTCATGATGAATAAGCCCATATAGTAAACAAAACAAGTTGACTGCCAGACATTTCGATTGCCCTTTTGCCTTTGTTTTACTCGTGGCCGATCCAAGCAGGTGCACTAGACAACTTCTGGAACACTCGGAGGTACTTATTAGATCTTGTAGTAAAAGCCGTAGAGAACATGGAAGCCGCCGCATGAGAGATTGCCGAGGTGTTAAGCTGAATTTACATTAATAGTTGTTGGTTTCTAGAGTGACGGTTTTTACGGCTGTGTCGGCGAGTAAGCGAATCGAACAGATTGTTTTAAGTTACTTTTATCTGATACTTTTAAGCTGATAATTATAATAAACTTCGCTTTCGGTTTAAACTGAAAAAGAACACGCGCATGACATTTATTTCATTTGCCAGTTTTGTTTTGCTGTTCCGTTTGATGCCATTTCCTAATAGCAGGTGGTTTTTCGTAACTTATGTTATTTTGTTATAATAAAGTTCATACAAAAGATATTAAGTATGCAAAATGCGCTGTAGCTGGCGTCGGCTCATAGGCAGTTGTCAGTTAATGAAATAACCAATCGGCGAAAGGCAATTTCGACCCGCAAACTAATTAATCCTCCTGGATGATTTGTAATAAGTAGCAGCAAAAGTTAGCGTGGCATGTTCAAAGCTGTTCTCATCGGATCACCTACAGTTCCAAACAATTTTTCAGAGAAGCGACGTACACATGTCACCCAAAGTTCCGGCGGCAAAGAAAGGAGGAATGGAAAGAGAAAGGAGAGCTATGAGATCTATATCTAGAAGATCCTTTTAAGGATCTTTTAAGGACCTTCTTGAAAGAAGGTTCATCCCGATACGGGTATTTCCAGCAAGGCCACGGGTGCCATAAATTCGTTTACCAGTAGCAAGTAAACATCGTAGTCAGCGTTGAATCACTACAAAAACGGCTCCTTTAGGAGCCCCTATTTTTGGGGCCAAGAAGGCCTTCATCGATTAATAGCTTGTACTCTTGTTCCATTTAAGTGTAAAAAAGCCTACAATTACTTGATAACTCGGGCAAAATTCATCAGACTCCGGCTGGCGATTTTTGCAACAATTTTAAAATAAGTTGTTATTGTTGCAAAATATCAAGAGTCAGTGGCAAACCTTTTCCGCAGAACTCAAGTAGTTAACATATTGATCTGTAAATTTGATAATGTAAAATCATGCAGTATTGTAAAGTATTAATATTGTGTGTAACAGCAACATATTACACTTGTGTAATTGAAAAAGAAAAAATTCCAGAAACGATTACAACAATAACCAAACTTGCAACAATACCAGGATTAAAAAAGATAGAATTCATAAAGTGCCCCCTTCGAATTGTAGTCACCGACTTGTTTTTATTTGAGTGTGACATATTCGAAAGGAAATTTATGTAAGAAACTTAACATCTCTTTCTGACAATATTGATGCAATTCTGAGTTTTCGGTTTTTCTAACGTTTGAGTTGAGATTCATCATTCTGTTCTGAGATATTTGTGATCTGCTGGATCGAATCTGTCGACCCCGTTGCTGATTTGTGTCTGCCGACAAACCAAATTTATTCAGTACTTCAAATCACTGAAGTGCGAAATACTCACTTTAAAAATTAATGCTTCTCGAAGATGGCGAAACGCGAACTCGTAGATGCAAGACCTTCAAATGCTCAGAA
>BLFN01000158.1:3113121-3115621 GCA_014634225.1 Acropora yongei | reverse complement strand
GTCAAGGTTTATGGAATGTGCAGCTCTTTCGTCATTCGGGATAGCTTCAAGGACTGTAGAGCTGTTTGACATAAACTTTGTTAGTCTAAAGCCACCTCTCGCGAGCAGTGACATCAGGTCATTTGCCACTCGTATGGCGATTTCTTCGTTTTTCAGAGCTCTCAACATGTCGTCAACGTAAAAATGTCTCAATACAGTGTCAATGACTATTGGGTCATATTTGTCTCAATTACCTTCCGCAGTCCTTTTAAGACTATAGTTTGCACAGCATGGTGACTCGGTTGCTCCAAACACGTGAACGATCATGACCGTACTCGTCAGGAGGCTTATCGGCGTCACTGCTCCACCAGAGAAACCTGAACGCGTCCTGATCTTCGGGTGCTACTTTAACCTGGTGAAACATGTCAGCCGGCCATGAGCGCCGTCCGGTCTTGCCTGAATCTCGACAAAACTCCAATTAGGTTACATGTCATGTCTGGGCCCTGAAGCAAGTTCTGGTTTAGAGACGTCCCTTCGTGCTTAGCAGCGGCATCGAAGACAACTC
Source organism: Acropora yongei (assembly GCA_014634225.1). NCBI lineage: Eukaryota > Metazoa > Cnidaria > Anthozoa > Scleractinia > Acroporidae > Acropora > Acropora yongei. Next base: position 3,115,077 of record BLFN01000158.1, on the reverse strand, counting down.
TCACCTTTCCTGGTATGTTTGGATTCAACACTGCGTGGTGGGGAAGATAATTTGTCTTCGAGGATGTCGTTTCAGCTTCAAGTTTCGAAAGCTTTCTTGCATACCCACGATCGATGTAATCTTGCATGGTTCTTCGGTACTTGCTTTCAAGCTTGGGGTCTTTCTGGAACTTTCGTTTGAGACTGCTAAGTCGGACTTCGGCAACCTTTCTGTTGTTGGGTAGCTGTGGGTTGTCATTCTTCCACAACAGAACAGTCTCATAATGGCCCTCGGTCATTCTTGTCGTCTTCTGAAGGATGCTCTCTGCCCTACGGTCCTCCACAGACGCTAACCTATGGACTTTATCTTCTAGCCCAATCTTCTCTGTGCTCCAAAAGTTCTCTACTTGACGAAGGAGTAGTTTATCGCTGTCAATGAAATTCACGCTGACTTCTCTCTGTTCGTCCGTTTTCCCTTCCATGGTACCAGCTATGGTCCATCCAAGTGCTGTCTTGGTGGCATACAAATCACAATTTTCGTCTTCAGAAACTCTCACCTCCTTTACTATATGGGTCTTTCTCACGTCCTCGCCAATGATCACAGATACCTGCTTTACTTCTACTTCTGGGATGCTGATATCTACGAGGTGAGGATATCTTTCGTAGTTTATCTCGTGTGGCAGAACCTTTTCATTGATATCTAAGTCGCCAACAAGTCCACCTCTAACGTTGAGTACTGGCTCGCCTTCCGCGGGTTCGGCTGCTTGCAGCGCAAAGGAAACTTCTTTGAACATGCGGTCTTGCTTTCCAAGGACTGTGGTTACTGCAACCGGAAGCGCAGGGCCATCGATGTTTAATCTTTCTGCAATATCTGAACTAATTATAGTTCCTCGACTGCCGTTATCCAGGAGCCCATACGCAGTTAAAGATTTTCCTCCATTCGATAACACTTTCACTGGTACCACATGCAGTAATACCACGGCCTTATGGCTCTCATCTGTAAGTGTCGTGTAGGACTCTATTCTTCCTTTATCTTCTGATCCGCGGTCGCTTGAATGATTTGGCAATGAAGGTACTTGTTGTGACTGCAAGTTCCGGTGAAGCAGCTTATTGTGAGGGTAGCTCGTTTGGCATGTACATCTCTCTCGTGAAGGGCATTCCGCTCTCATATGCCCCGCCGTTAGGCATATGTGACAGAGTTTCAGTTGTTTTATTATTTCCCATCTTTCCTTGACATTCTTCCTTTCGAATACCTTGCAATGTTTCAGCAAATGTTTTTCAGTGCAGCATGGACAAGGTGCTGCCAATTGGTCTTCTGTGTCTTCCACGCTGGTCGCCATTGTCGATAATTGCCGGAAAGGTTTGGAATTGTTCGGAAGTGTGACTTGTCTGCCCTGTTTTGGCGCTGAGACTGAGGCTTTGGATCTTGTTGCCAGATGTCCAAACTGCGGATCGTTCATTATTCGGACTTGCCTATTTACTAGGTCGAAGATGTGGCTTAAGTCTGGACCAGTGGCCGTTTCATCACGAACCTTGGGGACCTTTTTTGCCCAGGCATTTGCATATAGTAAGGTAACCGATCGATCACCCTTACGATATTCGCTGAGGCATTTATTTCGTGACCATAACTTTCGTTGTGACTAAGAACCTTTAGGCAGGTGCGAAGGTGATTTCTTAGTTTGATGAGGGCATCTTTGTCCCCACTTTCGATTCGGGGTCCTTCAGTAATCTGTCTAATGCATGCGCTTACAACCTTAGCGGGATGTCCGTACTGCCCTTCGAGGATTAACATAGCTTCCGAGTAGCCATCTCCTTCTACTTCACAATGTTTAATAGCTTCTTTGGCATCTCCATCGACAAAACTCAATAGGTAAGTGACTTTCTCCTTTTCGGTAAAGCCCCTTTCGTCTAGCCAGTCTTGCATCCTCTGCTTAAATACCGGAAATTCAGCAGAATCACCAGCAAACTGCGGAGGATT
>BLFN01000158.1:2736764-2739264 GCA_014634225.1 Acropora yongei | reverse complement strand
TGCGTTAGTCATTTCCACTGCTTTTTTCGTTCCAAGACACCCAAAATCTCAATAAAGGTTGTTCTTACTGGAACTGAAATCATAAAACAATGAGCATTTTTCGCCCCAAAGAAACACTTAGGTTAATTTACATGCAGCATATCCTGTCTAATCTTACTTCAGCTGACTATTTACCTTGGGCTCAAGGGGAGTAACTAGGAATTTCGGAATTTTGTTCTTTTGTTGGGCTATCCGGGTTTCACATCTGAGATATATAGATAAAGCATTTTCAAGGTAAGCTGTTATCTGTTTGTTTTCTACTCTGTAGCATCAGCTGGAATTGTTCATCAATACTAAATTTGCTTTTGCGGAGCTGTCTCCTTGAGACCTCAAGTTGAATCGTAAGTTTTAAACAGTTTCAACTGATCTGGCAGATGTACCGGAAGGAGTGAGGCTGTTATCATATATTGAAGCATGTTTATGCCGCGGTAGAAGGGTAACCCGGTCTCTATGCCCCCAGCAACCGAGGCTCTTCAAAGTTTTTGCTAGAAGAAACCACGTTGTAAGCTGAGTGAAAATTGCATCAGTTATTGGTTAATTAATCTCGTCCAGCTTTGTTGTCAATTTCCATCTGTCAATCAGCTCACGTAAGAAATATGAAATTGCCCTTGATTTTGATTGGCTAGGGTGGCCTAGAGTTTATTGACCTGTCCGATTACAAACATTTGTAATTGTACAGGTCAAATCTGACACTAGTCTGGACCTGAAACAGCCAATTATTGCATAAATAAGGACTGTTAACAACCAATCATGTTCAAGCATTTTGTCTTTGGCACAATTGTAGGTGTAAGATCATGAACGTGGAACATGAAGTGAAGTTACTAGTTGAGGAAATCAAGAGACTAGGGTCGCCTAATGCTGATGGACAGGTGTCAGTCAAATTTGGAGTTTTATTCAGTGATGATCGCTGTGCAAATATATTTGAAGGTAAGGAAGTTTCTAAGAAATTTTAAATATTACACTCTTTCCCCAGAGAGTTTATTTACAAAATGTTCAGTTCTCAAATGTCTTGAGCTTTCAGCTAACTGAACAGTGGCAAAAAGACAACCTTCTAGTTGTTGGTGATGTTTAATGTCTATACAGATCTTTTATAATAACAATAATTAATGTCACTTTAAAAGATATTTCTTAAAACATGAAACTGTAAAAACGAATGTTCAATAAAATCCGACGTTTTGCAGTAGTCATAACTTAATCATCAAGGAAAATATAAATAAGATCATGCAAATCACAGCATTTAAAGTGATTTTGGCACAAAGAATTAACATAAGAGGATGTGAAGATTATAAAAATAAAAAAATGAAAATATTTTTCAGTACATGAATGGAGTCTGATTGCACGTTGAGAATTGGCTTTAATGCTCTTATAAAAAGCATTTCGTACACTATGCCGTCAAATTTATTTCTGTATTTGTTAAGAACTTTGAACAATCTAAGCCCTCTTATGTTAATTGCCTTAAATGCTGTCATTTGCATGATCTTATTTATATTTACCTTGACAATGGAGCTATGACTACTCTGCAACATTGGATTTTATCATCCGTTTTTACAGTTTAATGTCACTTTGATGTACTTGTAGTGTTGTGGTGAATCTGAGCATAGTTAATAAGACTGTGTGTTAGCTCAGTGGCAGGCAATGGCTGAAGAAATGGTTATTACTGGGTCTCTCCTATGGTGGGTCCTTGTTCCTCTGTTCCTCTCCAAAATTCCCGTGTTCTCATGTTCCTTATTTGTTTCCTGTTTAACATATTTGCTTTCCACCTTCTCCATCATCAAAAGCAACATTAATTTTAGTTGTTCCTGTGTTCCCTTGTTACTTTTTTTCCTAACATTTTGTTCTCTTTAGCTCTTGTGGGAACCCTTAAAGCTGCCAAGAGAAAGAAGATTGTTAGTTATAATGGTGAATTACTACTTCAAGGTGTACATGACAATGTGGACATTGTGTTGTTAAAAGATGAATAATAGAGAAATTTAAAGAATGGTTTATCATCACACCTCACAATGAATCAGATGATTATCTTTGGACTGTCACATTGAATTTAATAGTAACAACTAGCTACTTTTCAGCCTGTTATTTTTTGTAAAGGAGAATAAAGTTTTATTTTAAAATCGCTCACTGAAGATGCCCTTGCTTTCAGACATGTGTTGAAAATTTATGCCTTCATTTGGTAATAATTCCATGTTAAAGTACTCTATATGAAAAGTCCACTACGGTCTTCTCATAAATCACTAAATGTAATTCACATTATACAGACATCACTACCCATAAGCATTACCATACATAACTTGGCCTTAACTCATCACCAATTGATGAGCTTAGGAATAGTGGTACCATCAAAGATTGTAGGGGGCCCAGTGAAAATACCAGGCACAGCAGGGAAGTTCCATGGCAACCCTGTGAGTGGGAACCAGCCCAGTAAGTGGCCACCAACCAGCATTAAGGAACTTCTGCAGAGTAACTT
>BLFN01000158.1:2729264-2731764 GCA_014634225.1 Acropora yongei | reverse complement strand
TCTCACAAATTTCTCTCTTCTTTCTTTTTCTTTCTCAATCATGACTCCTCCAGCACCTAGCTGCTCCAAAAGACCAGGACTGTTTTGAAGTAACATCATGAACATCTGGAATTCTCTATGATCAAATTATTGCTTCAGTTGAAATACTAGAAGTTACTTATAATGGAATGGAATATCGAAGCGATAAGATTTAGTCCTGCAGGGTTTCACAATACAGTTTTTTTTTAATTTTAACATCTCTAATGTATTTTGTACATAGCATCAAAGTCTCTGTTGGTTTGTGAATCCTGTGCAAGACAGAATTGCAGAGGATGACATCATATGTCAGAAATGATCCAACTCCAGAGAAACTGGAATATCTAATTTTGATTAAGTAAAACTGAAGGGCATGCATAGTCATTACACAAGAATGTAACATGCCAGACGTAACATGCAAAAAATTCTAGAGGATGAGCTTACACACAGTAACACCTTTCTAAAGGGCTCATGTTGACATCAGCAGTGGATCCACACCAAGACTAGTGGTAAAAGAGGGGCCTGTTCTCTAAGAAACAAAGTGCCTCTTAACAGTTTTTATCAGTTATGATTCTCTCAGCCTTGCAGACATTGGCTATTGTACAAAAACAAGGGTGATCTAGAGACTCCTCCTCTGGATCTACCATGGCTACCAGGTAGTAAGAAAATTCCTCGCAATAAAAATACAAGACAAATCATACCTTGCCCCAAGGTGTGGCTTGGAGGTTCTTTTCTTCTCCTCTAATGTTTGACATTGTGAAATCAAGTAATCCAAAATACTCTCATCACTATAAAGAAGGATAAAGTGATGAAGACTCTGAGTAGGTAAATTCACCTGACAAAACTGTATTAAATACATAGGATTCAGTATTGAGCGTTTGTACCTATCATCACCACATGCTCTGTTTTGTACAGAAATCCTGGAGAGACAGCGGAAACAGTTTGTGAAATCAGCTCCTAGATAAAAATATAGGAGACACTTTTGTAAAATTAATGTTGTAGTTAATTTTTTTTTTCTGGTTAAATTTTAGTTCTCCTTTATTAATTTTTTTTTGATACATTACCATACATTAGCATACACAAAAACAAAGAAAAACTAAAATTTAACCCAAAATAAAAATTAACTACAACATAAACAAGACGCTGTAGGAAAAAAATGGTAACAGGTATAGACAAAATTATTGGTATCATGGATGAATATGTAATTTTTGATACAATTAAACAAAACAAAGGCACCTGTCTGGTACATGGTATCCAAAAGGCTCTTTACAAGATCTCTGCATAACAAATGAAATCAACAAGTGACTACCTATTAGTTTCATACAGAAACAACACTGCTTTTTTCTCAAACTTCAAAGACACAGTCAACATTTTCATAAAATATACGCCTGTTGATTGAAGTAGAGGGAACAAAATTCAATACATAAAGGAAAGAACTCTGAGTGATGGAAAATATCTGCCAAGAAGCTAAATTCATCTCAGACAATGAAAGGAGACTGCCTTTGTTTTTAAGACTAAAAATATCACATAAGCTTGCAATAATAATTATTATTGTGAACATAAATGGTATGACATACCCATCTTCTGGAAGTTGTTTGTTCAATAATCCAAGCTGAAACAAGCAGAAAATGGAACCCAATGTTAATGAAATAAACAATGAAAATTATCATCAAACAAAATAATTATTGTCAAGAGTGTTTTACAATAATTTTACTAGAAGGAGAGACGAACAAACTTTGTGTAAACTTTTTTTCCTGTTTTCTTTATCTGCACGTTATGACCTTTAATGTGCATAAATGATAAGAAAAACAGAACTCATAACCACAGACTTTGCGATGCATTTTCTCCATGTAGTGCTGCTGAAATTCCACATCATAGCTAAAAGCAAAAGAAAATTAATAATTTATTGTCATGATTAATATTTGTTTCGATAATAATAATTATTGTTTAACTAACAGCGAGGTAAAAAGAGCCAGGATAAAACAATATTTTTGAACAGGACTATATTTCCTTTTAATTTTGTATTGACCCACAGACTGCATTCTATAGACATCTCATTTGTTTGTGCCAAAAAACTGCATTTGAGACTGCATTGATTTTATACACTCGAATTGGACTCAAAAGATCAACAATAGAGAGTGTGTGTTCATGATGGATTTAACCTTTCATTTTAAAGTATTAAGCATTAGAAAAGTCAGAAGTTGATTTTTTATTATTGTGGTGAAGGTTCTAGACCTGGAAAAAGCACTGCATTTGTTCAAAGGCATGCATTATTTTGCTTTTAGAATAATTTGATTGAATTCCTAAAAGGCTAAATTCAACCTACATCTCCTCCAAAGCAACCATAGATCTTTCCAGAGGAAGCACGTCTTTGATAGCCTCAGCCAATTTGCCCAAATTCCATTTGCAAATCTCAGGTTGAGCCTCAAAACGATACCTGCCATGATCATCTGCCAAACAATGTAAATAAAGGGCTTATATGCAA
>BLFN01000158.1:2642990-2645490 GCA_014634225.1 Acropora yongei | reverse complement strand
TATGATGGTAAATACTGTAATAGCAGTTATAAATGACATTGCTTCACATTGCTTACCAGCATTTTCACCAAAGAGTACTTCATTTCCTTGATTGTAGTCAGCAAAAACTGTTCTTGTCGAGTCAATAACTTCAAATAAAATTATTGTAGGACCTCGATTTTCCTCCACATCATTTGCTTGTCTTATAATCAATGGAATACAAATAAAATTATTGTAGAATGTCATTTGTGTGAGCCAAAATTTCACTTCATTCCACATTTTGTATTGCCCAACCACTTGTTTCAACATTGGTAAGTAAAACACATTTAAATAGAACATCATAAAGGTAATGTTCCAAAATCGTCCTCTCAGACGTGATAAAACAGCCTTTGTCTTAACAAAGCTGTCATGACTGACGTCCACCCTATGATATTTTGTCCAACTATTGAGGTGCGAGAGGAAATTGCGTTGCAGTATTCTTTTCTCAGCGTCTACTTCTGGCTGTATCAGGGAAGTTTCAGTAGCTATTTCAGTGCTATAAAGTGCTTCCTCAGTGAGGATCAAGCAGAGTGAATGTTGGCTTGCGTAAGCGTAATAGCTTCTTTTGAACCAAAGTGCAAAATGCACAGGCGGCACTGCCTTCGTGCTATAAAGGCTATGCTGGTTAGCGTGACTCCAAGAACTGATGTAACGTCGAGAAACTTCAGGAACAGCTGAAAATAGTGTGCTTAATATTAGGAAAGAAACACTAACAACATGGGTACAGGAATTTCAAAGCTATCGAAATTCAGAAGACTTGACTTTAAAGTCGCTTGCACACAATGGTTTCAATTCAATAAAGCACAAAAAAGAACAGCTATAGAACAAAACTTACCTTCCAAATACCGACAATGTCTACCAGAAACAAAAACGCAAAACTTGTACAGTGTACACATGAAACAGCACCAAAATGGACGAGACGCGCGATACGAAACTACATGTGCATACCAAGAGACGGTCTCTTCCCTGACAAATAAATTCGTACTGATTCCTACTACCACCGGGTGCAGCCAATGCACAATTCCTCCCAGATGACCTTGCGATCGCCACATGTAGACAAACAAATTCCGCCGACGACAGCATAGTGGAGGCTGAAGCCCCCACAAAAAGTATGGTTTGACACCAGCAAAGGAGGCTCCAAACCTGGACAAAGAAAGGGCAGCTCATTTTTGTATCATATCTTCTTGATAACAAAACTGTGCACAGTAATTCTTGAAAATAGCTCAAGCATGTCATATGCCAAGAAACTCAGCACAGATCCCAGTTGCTCACAAGTGTAGTGTCGACTCAGTCACTATCTTGCTCCTAAAGTATGCTCTACTTATTACTTGAACATTTTTCTTTAGGTTTTTGTACAACTACATATTTCGTGCTTCTTACATAGTATGCACATAACTAGCTACACTTTATGTGGTTCAATTTCAAGATTTTTACACTCAATGGAATGATTGAGCATTTGACTCAATTTACAAGTATTAATCACTGGATGAAGTACGGTAGTCCACCTTTTGAGCTTTCTGAGTTTTGAGTGTTTTTTTTTTCAGGTTTGGGCTTAAATAGGGTATCAATAATTTGATTAGGGTCAGTCGCAGCACACACCTATCCCAAATTTATGGGAATACCATTCTTCCCCCCCCCACCCCCTCCCCGGGCCTTTGAATGTCATCAATAAGTTTCACAGGTTGAAATCAAGGAGGTGTCTTGTTACAAAAAGTGCCTACTTGTTGTGAAAAGAGTTAAAAACCAGCAATCATCCGCTTCTAACTATCCTGTGCCGGATTGTCATGCAAGCAAATTGTACCTTGTCTTTATGCAGAAAAACTTTTGACACCTCTCCATAAGCATTGAAATAATCAGTCAATTCATCTTCTATCATTCCTGAATTTTGAAAACCACGGACATAGATGCTTTTTTTTGCAAGCTAATTCCCTTTCCTTTCTCAAGTTCAAAAACCTTTGATGTTGTTTGCCTTTGTTGTGGGTGGTTAGCAAAGCAGCTGGAAATCAGAAGATAAAATTTGGAACAATTAAATATTAAATCACTGATCAATGATTAAACGCTACCAACCAGTTGAGATAAGCTATCGTCGGTTTTTTAAAAAAACAACTCCGACTCTTTCTGCTACTTTTAACCTGAAAAGCTCTCACCTAAAGGCAAAGAGACCCCACAAACATTGCACCAGACATTTCCCCTTGCTACCGCCATCTTGGTACTTTGAATAATGCAGGTCTGGAAAATTCTACCCAGCCTTCCTCAGGCTTTCTAGGACGAGGACGAGAACGAGAACGAGTACGAGATTTGCAACATGCTATTCTCTCTGAAATAACGATAATCGTTAATTCTTAATTTGCTTTGAATTAACTATTATCGTTAATTTAGGGCACTTTGTCCCAGGACTTGTGCTGTAGATAAAAAGAAAATAAACAATGGACTGGATTTGAACGCAAACCTTCTGAATTTTAGGAAGGGCTTTCGTCCGCTT
>BLFN01000158.1:2574607-2577615 GCA_014634225.1 Acropora yongei | reverse complement strand
AAAGAAAAAAAAACTACATCATAATATTACATATAGGCTCGACATTATAAAACTCGATAGGAATTTTATACCACTAGGGTAATAGCTACATTTAAACTGAAACCAAAACAACAAATCTGCCAACCTACTGACAAAGTAATCTGAACTCCAATGGATCTTACTTACCACTCATCAGTAAGATATATTTCTGCCAGGGAGCAGTAAGCTGTTGAAATTTCTGTTGGTGAGGCTGCATTGTTGTGGCTGGCAGCTCCCTGTCAGAGAAACCAAACTTTGTACATCAAGGAGGTATAATTTTAAAGGGGTTTTCACTTCATAGTCGTGGTAAGCAAAGGTTTCAACTTTCCTGGTCAGCTAGTCTCCAGTCCTTTTATCTCCCAAAATTAAAAAAAATGAGGCCAAAATCTCATCTCAACAATATTATTCATTATCTCACAAGTATAAAAACTGCAGTTTCCATACTTTTGAATCAGTCCAAAATACATTACCATTTCAAAGATACCATTTCCATTTCAAAATACATTAGCATTTCAAAGTTTCCATACCTCTGTGTTGTCTTTGTTTGACAACATGAGCTGAATTCCTTTGTTATAAGCATTCACTGACTCTTGACCTTCCAATAATTGACCAAGATTCATGTATTTAGAATAGCCATTGTCAGGGGAAATTTTTATGGCATTTTCAAAGCACTCTTGGGTTAAGAAAAAGATGGTAATGTGTAATGTAATGTAATTTAATTAATCCTTTTGCAGTTTCACAACTGAATTACAGGAAGAGGTCAGTTGACTTTAACATATACATGATACACCTGTTACAATTAATAAATAGATAAATATATATACACTAGTTTGATAGTGTATATATAGATAATGACAATAATATGGATCTTTTCTCTTACAAGGAAGCTATTAAAGAAGAATAAAAGTAAATGTTTTTGATAACACTATATAATATTAAATAAATAATATTTTTTTTTTATTTTGGATAAATCAAAGATGTTTGGAACACTATAATAGTAATAATCATAAAAACAACAATAATAACTTTTTTAAAGTTTCATTTCTTATAGCCAGGCACGTGTGCCCTACTAATCGGGAAGAAAAATGAAATTGAATCACTCAAATCAAATCAAATGTTGGTCTTTTGTGAAAAATCGTAGTACCCAAGGTAAAAACCTCTACGAACAAAGTAGAGAACTAACAAACTCAATCCACCCACGAGAACAGGTCAGGAAATCAAACCTGTGCCACAATGGTGGAAGGCCAGTGTTCTCGCCACTTATAATGCCAACCTTCACAAAGAACAAGCAACAAGTCATCCCAGTTTCACTGCAAACTCGTGCTCATGCTGACGATCACCCTGGCAAAATGTCAAGCTTAAAATGGTGCCCAAACTCAAGCATTGTCGTGCCCAGTACAGGTACAGTATCACTGAGATATTAAGTATCACAGTTTGAGCCGGTCAAAATACGTGAAATTTTAATTTTTTATGGTAAATCAAGTTTAAATGTAAAAGATTCACAGTATTACTATCTGTCACATTACAAATATAACTTAATGAAGGATACTTGTTTTGCTTTGTTTGTATCTCTAGTTTCAAGGTAAATTGCTCCTGCTGTCTCTAACACTTGCACGTTGTCAGGTTCAATATCAAGGGCTCTTTCACAGAACTTAACAGCCAGCTCAAAGTTGAAGTTATCCAGACACTCATCCACCTTAAACAATCCAGAAAAAAAAACGGTTTGCAAAGAAATATTGTCTTTCCCACCACTTTCCATCCCTAAAAAAAATTTTTAAAGGCCAGACTGTGTAAGATAATGCAAAATTAGCCTTCACCCTCTCGAGACCGACCAATCTTTTGTGGTTCACCTGGCTCAGCAATGAACTCTAACCAGCCAAACGACCTGGCTCTTCAGTGGATTCTTTAGTTTAAGTTGGCCCTACAGTCTGTGTAGTTAAACCAGGGTGTTAATTAATATACCATAATCCAGTCCGGATAATAATAATAATAATAATTACAAAGGGTTTGATGAAGAACAGTAGGTCTTCATTCTCCTCAAAGAACAAAAAACTAACCTGCTTCATCAAATCATTTATGCTGTATTTCGGATTTCCTTTCTGTGCCTCTTTCTGTGTTTCTTCAATTTCACAGTTTTCCCACTTACAATCCTTGAAATCAGCTGACACATGCTTGCTTACAGTTGATGATTGCCCTGTTTGAAAAGCAACCCTTGTTTGAACTTAACTGTTAAAGAAAGTCAGTTCTTTCAGTAGTTAATAGCGGCTGAGATACCTTTCTTTTTTGTCCCTGAAGTGTTATTCCTGTTTGCCTTCTTTGTTTTCCCCATACTTTAGAAACACGTGTGAAACTTACAGTATACCTTACACAAAGTAACCAATTACTGAAAACCCCGCTGCTCATAAGAGCCTAATTACCACAGGACTCCCAGGCGAGCAGAATTAAACTTTGCCTTGGGAGAGCAAGAAAAACTGTTCTTCTTCTTGAATCATGATTGCCTGGCCGATTTCGTGAGAATTTTATCCACGTGCATAACTGGCGGGACGTCAAGGACTTTTTCCAATGGTAGCCTTGATTAAGAATTTACAAACACGCACAATTTTGAACATTCCCTTGTTGCTGCAGAATTCCAACTCTCTTCTGGAGATCTTAAGGATCTGCCATTTTGATGTGAATCTTGTTTTTGTGGGAAAAGGTTTTATAAAAAGTCTCAACTTGAGGTACAGAAGAAGAAATGTTACCACAGATATTCTTGCTTTCCCTTACTTACAGGTAAGCTGCGAGATTTGTAGCCAACCTCTTGGAAAACAGGTCACAAGCGTGAAAAATGTATGGTAAACGTGTAAAAGAACCCAGTAAGAGATCTTTTATTTTCGTCCACTGACAGGATGCAACGGCTTACATTGAAAACCTATCAACTTGTCTGTGTTTGTCTTGCTTTTAAATTGAATTAATGATACTTTAAGAAAATGTGGGCAACAAATTATTCA
>BLFN01000158.1:2559607-2562107 GCA_014634225.1 Acropora yongei | reverse complement strand
CTTAGAAACAGCTCAGGGGTGATCGAGGTGATTATATTTACGAAACCAGGCTAAATATTTTTGGTATCACTTGATAAGCCAAGAGAGGATGATCTTGCAAAGTGGACTAGGTCATGAGCAATGGAATGGCCTGTGAAGGCAAGAAATGCCAAATTAATTTCTAAACAAAGGAATTTTCGCCAGGTAGAGGGTGCTTCTAACGCTGTTGTCGTGATCTCCGCTGAGGCCATACAGTGGAAACACCAAACTGTGAAATTAAAATTATCAGGATTGGCATTCGTCCATTTCGCCCAAAATTAGAATTTCATGCAATTATATTCAGTTTATTTCAAAAGATCTTTTTCACATTATCTTATTTCAGATCACCAAATTGAACTGCTCCAAACAGAGTTGCTTTCACAACAAGTCATGATTCATTATTTTTTCAGGACGAGGTCGAGCATTAAGAAATTACTTCAACCTCGTCTCATTTTTTTTCTCAAATATTTTTTTTAACACACTGCTGCTTATTTTAGAAAGCCCCATGGCCAGGTCATCTCTCGCACTACTTTGCCAAATATTCAATCAAGTCCACAACACGATGGCTGTAGCTATACTCCCGTGTGTATTTTAATCGCGTTTTACTAGTCCGCGCTTTACAAGTCCACGCTGTACTAGTCCACGTTTTAGAAGTCGAGTCACTGTTCTGCTAATCCAGTTCAGTCGACCTTTTACAGCATGGATTTCTAGTCTCTAAAGAAACTGTGGTGCAGCTGCTGCGTCGGTGGAAGAGATCAAAACAAAAATTTGGTTTTATCAAACGAGTTGATAAAGGTTTAGAAGAGCGAAGGGCTAACGCTCAAAACGTCAGCTTTCTAAACCTTTCACGGTGGTAATTTAACCTTTATCAACTCGTTTGATAAAAAATTTTTATTTTACAGCATGTCCAATTTTGCTGCAAACTGGATTTCCCAACCTCGTTCCCAGGGTCTCTCTTCTTCTCTTCCTTGGAGCGGGAAGATGGGAGACCCTGGGAACGAGGTTGCTGGATTTCCTTGAAAACAAATTCTTGGAAACACGCCAACTTAATTCTTTGAATCGCAAGCTTAATTTCCTCAATTGAAACATGATGATTGAAACGCAAACGCGATTCTTTTAATTGAAGGTAAACTAAATTTCCTTGAAAAACAACACTCTTTTAGGCGAGAGCTTTTAATAGAGGTACGTACATGTTTTCGCATCACTCCCCATTCGATACAATAGGGTTGCTGTCCTTCCCTTTCTCCACAGAAAGTACTAGCTATTGGCACGCCAGTGATTTCTTTTGTCCAGCAATGCTTTGTTACGTTTCGGCGCAATCTCGAAGATGAACCGAGTTATTTCAAAATTCAGTCGAGATGAACTCGTCCAGGAGCCCATTACCCTCAGATAAATTCAACTCATCACCAGAACGCTTAATTAAAAAAAAAGTTATCTTTCAAAAGGATTCTTTCCACAACATCCAACTCAATAATCATTCTAACTGAGAAATCCCCCTGGTCTAACTCCGGAAAAGAAACACACGCAAGGGCTCCTAATATTTTTCAACACTATCATTTCAGTCATTATTAACTATTTATCTGGTAACCAGCTCCCCTTGGTCGTAAAGGCAGGAATAGATAAAGCATGTAAAGGAAAATTGTGATGGAACAAGGAGTAAACTTGTTGCCCGTTTTCCTCTTCCGCCGCCATTTTTTTCCTCACCACGGCAATATGCGGACGTCCTCGGAAACAATGGATTTCCGCGGGAAAGCCTATTCTAAAAATAATTCTTTATTGGAAAGGGTTGAATCAAGAGTACAGCACTTATGGAGGCACAGGGTAATGGGCTCCTGACTCGTCAGTATTTTGTCTTTTCTGTAGGCGACCACCTTTTCAGGAAAATAAGACCAATTTTTAAGCCCACCTAGCGCATGTTTTCACGATTTTTGTCCAACTCAAAGTTAAGCTCCCGTTCAGTGTTTTTCCCTTCCTTGTTGCAGGCAAGGACGAAGGTTGGAGACACCAGCTGCATTTTGCACCGACAGGCACGCGTTCCAGTCGAAACAGAGACGTAAAACAGTTAACCCTCTTCCTCAAACGAATATTTCCAAATATCATTCAACGCAAACGAACATGTCCGTATATAATCCCTCGGACGACGATAACCAGATTACAAGACGACAAGAAAACCGTAAAATATCGACGGGTGGCAACAAATGGTAATGTTCATTCCAACCTCTCCGCGGGAAAAATTAGAAAGAGTGGTTAAGGAAACGCTACCGGGGCCAGGATAGCACAGAAAGCGATGGTGACAGCAGCCGGGGCTTATGGTCGATTTTACTAAATTTTATTGTTACCGCGCATGACATAACGTTGAATCACGTCTCTGGAAAAATTGTTGCAAATGTTGGCAACTTCTGTTAACTTTTGTTAACACTAGTAGTGGCGCTGAGCTTACAGCTCCCACGCTCCACAGCCTCAAACCATCGATACTGCACTC
>BLFN01000158.1:2449164-2451664 GCA_014634225.1 Acropora yongei | reverse complement strand
GCAATTTGCATGCAATAGACAGTAAAAAAGTTTACGGTAAGCATTATGCAACCAAACATATTGAAAGGGGTCGTTATGGGTGACGGCATGTAGTTTTTCTACTACATGTTGATGAATGTATACTGGTTGAGTTAATTCTGATTAATAAATTTAATTGTCGTTTTTTGTAATCCTTTGGAAAGCAAAAAGTGCAAGGCCTGAGAAAGATGCAAAGAGCGGTGACATTTTCGATCTTAATGACGCAACCTTACTATTTTCTGCCGCATCAAGTCCATTTTCCATAAGTTAGTCAGCCTTTCGGACACCAATGCTACAAAAGTTTGAAAAAAAAAGTTAATTAATCTTTTCGGCCAACTTATTCATATGGCTCATTTTGTTCGCTAAACTCTCAAATGGACCAGCGAGGTCTTGTGCACGAAAAGTGCCGACGAACGGGACGGTTTTTTCTTCCATTTTTGTCTTTCCTTGGAGTATAGAGCAGAAACAGATGCTGAGAAATGTGTGGAAAAAGTGTCTTAAACACGGCCTGGTTCTCTAAGACTAATAAGTTTTGCTATTGGAGTCATCAATTGGAGTAGAAAGAAAAGAAAGTCTTGTAAAGTTAAGTAATGGCAAAAATTCAAGTACTTCCAATATGAGTCAGACTACTGACCTGAATTTGGAACTCGCAGGGTTTACAAAGGTCATGCCTGTTCTGTATGATTGTAGAACATCAAAATGAGAAAAAGCTGCGGCATTTATTGCAAAACAAGTAATTTTTTTATTTTAAAAAGGACTAAAAAAAGGAAAACACCTGGACATGAATTCGTTTAGGTAAAATCAACTTTCTCATGTGCTGTGTTTTTCCCTGATATTTAACTGCCCTTTACTTTTAAAGGGTCAGGCAAAGTTCAGTGAGCAGCTCACATCTATAATTGATTTTATTGTTTGGTGCGACAATGCATTAACTGAAGCATTGAACATTTTTTTAAGTTGGGAACCGTGGATAAAATGTAAACAGTATTGAATAATGAGAGGTTCAACGGGAAATTTCAGAATTTGATAAGTTTCATGGAATCTGGAGAGTTAACGGAACAGTGAAAATAGTATATTTGTAGAAGGAACGACGCCTTGGAAATCTGGGCGTGTTCTCTAAATCTTTCACAGTTGGTTGGAGGAATCCACTGGATAAACTCTTAAGCAGCGAATAAATACTCTAAAAATCAACTCAACAAAAGTTATTCGTTAAAACTGATTTCTCCAGCTTGCAGATAGTGTTGTATAATTTTCCCACGACTTGAGCCCGAATATTTGGTTTCGCAGTACATTTATTGCCTTTTTTATTACAATGAGAACTTTGAAAGCAATATTGCTTTCATGGCCCTTACCGACGTAAGTTCACAGATTCTTGTCAGTTAACTACTACATTTGACTAAACGCATCCCTTATGAAAAAAAATCAGTCCTGAATGGTGTGCCAAGATAAAAAAAAAAGGAAAACAGGACCAAAAACAAGAACAGAACATGCACACAAACACCATCGAGATGTCCTCATTATTGAAACACTTTGTTTTGTTTGGTTTCCAGGTGAACCCGTCAAGTACGATGACCCGAAATCTTATGTCGAAGATGAAGGCAGTGGGCGTAAGTATTTCACACAAACAAAACAAATTTTCTATAGAACGGTATTGTGTCGGGAGTCATAGTGATGTTAGCCCGACTTACAACAAACAGAGTCCCTCGGGAGTAATCAAATTGACTCATTTTATGAACTAGGTCATGCGATGGGCGCTAAGCGCATGCAGGAGACGCCCAAACATGGTTATAGGGTTTGTTGGCCTCTGTGATTAGACGAAAAACGCAATGACAAGTTTAGCCAATCATAGAGGGATTGGAAGAAGAGCGAAATTGATCGCAAAGACACGCCGTAGATAAATGAATAACACTGACAGAATAAAGAAAATTTGCGAGGCTAAATTGCAATTGTATCAGCCAAAAGTGGTAATAATAAGCTGACAGCAAACTTAGCTATTTTGGAAATAGATTCCAAAAAAATTGTTGCGGTGCGAGTGTATAAGTGGAATAATAATAATAATAATAATAATAATAATAATAATAATAAAAACACAACAACAACTCCAAAAAAGAGAAAAAGAAAGAAACGATGTTGGCAGCTGCATCCGAAAACGGTATGCGTGCGTATAAATTGGGGACGTTGAACAAACTGAGCATGTGTCTAGAAAAGGACGGTATTAACAATGATTTTAGTTCGCTTTCTATTTCCTTTTTTAATGAACATTCCAGCGCTGAGGGCATGTGCCAGTTCACCTTGTAAAAATGGAGGTACCTGTGAAGACGCTGGATTTGGTAACTACGACTGTATATGTCCTAAAGGATATATTGGTGCCAAGTGCGGACAAGGTATAAAAAAAAACATCACTAACATCACTTTATTCTTGATACTAGGTAACTGTGTTGCTGTAATAGCTTTTGTCTTTGTTTGTTTAGCTATACATTTACCT
>BLFN01000158.1:2074982-2077482 GCA_014634225.1 Acropora yongei | reverse complement strand
AGTCACAATGTTTCTCATCCAGTTAGTAAGAGAATGAATGCAAAGCTGTCTTTTGCAACTGAATTGGCCGAAGGGTCTTTTCATATGATCCTGGTTTCTGGGTTTGACCGGAAATCGGGATGAACTTCTTAATCGTTTCAACCCGGTTACCGAGATGAAAAGTGTTGGCAGAAAGCGTGAACAAAGCGTCAAATCTAGCGTGAGGCCTAAGGATAAGCCTTTATTGCATGTAAAAACGTCAAAACACTTCTGCCATTATTTTTCCGATTAAAAGAAATTTATTGGTGTCTAAAAAGAGGACAAAATGAATGCTGCCGGCCTGCAAGTGTTTGTCGTCTTGTGCCACGTCTAGCGCGGTTACCAAGACCAAAATTCGCCTCCATTTCTCTTTCGTCCTCTTTTTTGTACAAAATTTAAACTAAGATGTTTTGAAATTTCTCCTCAGGTTGGATTGCTAGATTTTATGTCTAATTGGTTGTGTCAACACTTTTCATCTCTGAAACCCG
The DNA here is from genome assembly GCA_014634225.1 of Acropora yongei. Lineage (NCBI taxonomy): Eukaryota > Metazoa > Cnidaria > Anthozoa > Scleractinia > Acroporidae > Acropora > Acropora yongei. Next base: position 2,076,976 of record BLFN01000158.1, on the reverse strand, counting down.
GAATTCACCCCAGTTGCCGCTCCAACCCGGAAACTAGGATCACATGATAATGTTCTTGATCCTGCTGAAATATTGATCCATGGTCGAAGGGCTCTGGCTAAAGTCATGCAATACCGCTCGCCACCGTCTTGTTTTTGAAAACGAGTTTTTCTGTTTATCCAATCAAAGGCTCCCACACGTCATCAACAACTTTATTATCCAATCATCGCACAAGTTCAAATTGGAATTGATTACTTACATGAAAGTGAGATTCTGGGCTCGTGTGCCCGGAGGTTATCATTTCTCTCGGCGCTTTGTTGCTTCAAAACCAAGTAAAATAACAATAATGATAAAGAAATGAATAAATAAACGATAACCTCTGGCTCCATGGTGAAACTGTTGAACGAGCTACCCGAAAATGCCATTTGACATTTTAAGGCTAAAAATAATAAAATAAAATAAAAAACAACCCCTTACCTTCCACTTTTTTTCCATTGGAAAATATTTCAGGTCGTATCTATTAGCTGATTACTTTAACACTGAATTAACTATCCCGAAGCGGAAGCATGTCTATTGGGTGACTCTACTTTACGGTTATAATGCAGTGAGCCTTCTTAGGCCGTTAAGCTTAGATGTAAAACCGTACGCAAGAAATGTTGGGTGTTGTAAATCATTTGCCAATAAAGAGAACAGTTTAAAACATCTCACCATAAGGGCGTTGGCAAATAATAAACAACGGAACTCAGCCATTCAAAACCAGCAAGTTTTGTTAGATCAAATTCATAGAATCCAAACCGAGGAACCAAGACTATCACTGAAAATCCCAATTCAACGTACATTCATGACTTTTATGTCATTGCATTTGTCTTGAAATAAAAAGCATTGTCAAACAAAAACTGCGTTTTCCCAACGTTGAAATTACAAGAACGCTGTCAGCCCTAGTCACGGAAAATGAAAAGAACTTCAATCATAAATTAAAACAAAAAGCAAGTAGATAGAAACCTGCAAATATTTTTGAAAAGCCGTCTGGTTTTTTTGTTTCGTAGAATCGTCGAACATGATGAAAGTTGCGGAACGGTAAAGCGAAATATATATCCATGCTGATTTCTTTTGTGCTGATCTTAATTATTTCAATAAGATTAATACTTGCAAATTTTTGACCTTTTTTTAATTTAAGAATGTGAGAAACTACACTAAGGACTATTATACAACTAGTCTAGGCCTCTTCAGATCCCTGGCAGAGGTTATGACACTAGAAACTTCTCGGAAAATTGAACTAACTTGAAACAAAATTTGTAAAGAGACTTTTTCCGGCCCGTTCTAACACATCGTATAACTTCCGTTGTCGTTGAGTAACTGAGAAAAAAACTGCTTTGTGGCTGTAAAGACATTATGGGAAGGCAGAGCACGATTAAACGAAGAAGCGCTTAAAATTAATAAGGGATTATCACATTTTTAACCTGGCGTGTAAAAGGATTGGCCGTTTTGCATCAGCCACGACGACATAAGAGTAAAATATTCTTTTGTAAAGCAAGGCAACTTATGCAATCGTTTCTACGAAAGTTTTCGTTGAAATTGTTTGCATTCATCGAAAGCATCCGATGATGTTACACATGATTGGGAAGCTTTGGGGAAGAGAAGCATAATAGCGGCTTCACCTTGGAGAAGGGCCAAGATGGCGGAGTTTCTTCGGCAAATTTGCTTCTCAAAGTCTACGGTGCTGTATTAATCCACACTTAAGGTGCGATGGAGGGCGGGGTAAAATCGATTCCCGGAACAAAACCAACCAATCTCTCACTAAATGAAAGCAACCAGAGCTAAACTCAGTCACTTGTGATGCAAGGGTTCGATTCACACCTCAGTACGGCCAGAGAAAAAAAGGCAAAGAACAAAAGTCCCTTCTAAATTTTGTATTCAATGGAATTTTCTGGCTCACTTGCATTTTAACCCTAACCTTTTGAACGAAGTTCTTTCATCCATGGGTAGACTTCTGGCGAGGCAGATTTGACTGGTGA
>BLFN01000158.1:1998259-2000759 GCA_014634225.1 Acropora yongei | reverse complement strand
TTCACTAAGTTTGAGTATATGATTTAATTTGCTTCGATAACATTTAAATTAAGTATGGTTGTAACACGTACGTGTCTTCAGGTAATGCGCAAGGACCACTTTGAATCCAACTAGTCTCAAAACTCCTTGCGAAAAGTTTCACGTATCACCAATTTTCTGCTTCGCCTGGGTACCCATTGTTGTTTTTCCCTCTGCGGGAGAGGGCGCTTGAAGCTTCGTCACCTCGAGTCAGCATACTGTTCACCACTCTGCTCAAAGTGACTCCCTTGTACCGCTCTTCGTTACGGACGTGATTTAAGTACCATAATCAGTTTCAGGGAATGAAATTCACATAAAAGCGAGCAGTCTCGGGAATGTTTTACACCTTACTACAACGCAAAATACCTATCTGTTTATCGAACTCTAAGGAGAACACATCTAAAAAGTCGGTAGCATGATGGTGATGACCACTGACCAGTTACGGTGCTGTGACAAAAACGTACTGTTTTTCCCGCGCTCGCAACGGCGTTCTTGCCCTGATCCCTTCTCGGTTTCGGTGATTCAGAACTGCGTCGCGTTCTGGTTCGTCAAGTTCCCACGATTACCATTAAGACGGCAGGTGCGCAGTGGAATGTGTTAATCAAATTGCTGGTGTGACGCCTTTATGTTAATTGAGTCATTTCTATGGTAACGGGGGAAGCCTAGTGGGTGCACTTAAAATGTGCCTTTGGCTTCCTGCGGCTTGTTGTGTTGGTTAACCTATCAGATTGTTCCGTTTGACGTACTCGCCTTTATGATTGTATAAGCATTCATGCAACAGGGAGTTCCATTGAAAGACTATTTGATCAAACAGTAGACAATCAAAGATTGAAAAAGCCTTGTATCACTAGACGACAGACTAGACGGTGGAAAATACGACCTAGATCCAGCATGGAAGAACTAGTAAGGTATAAGTCATTGTTGGTCAAAAACGATGCTCGCTATGAAGTCACGATCAAGTTCTATCACCACTGGGACGTCGCTTGCATGATATCTCACGCATCAAACGTAATCATGCCTGGCACTACATTCTCTCTTTCTCAAAAAAAAGGATGCAGGATAGAACTCATTGCAAGATTTGAAAGCGACAGCGAGAAAGGAAAAAAGGTTCTCTCGAAATCACAGTCCTGGGCCAGCGACCAGTCCATAAGGATCACCGACAATCTCAATGTTGAAATGAATAGCCTCACCCCTGAAGAGAAAGAATCCTGTCTTCGAAAAAACAACAGAGAAGAAGAACTGGCCTCTCTGGAAGCCGGAGGATGCAATCTTTACAACATTCTGCGGCTCAACATGAAGGAGGTACGTGCCATGGAAAAGAAGGAGCAGGATGAAGAGATAAAAAAGGCTTTCCATAGAGAAATAAAAATATGGCACCGTTACTGCAATCCCGATGGCGATGACGACATTGCTCGCGAGGTCATCATGGCTTACGAAATTCTTGGAAATCGAGAAAAGCGTGCAAGGTACAACAACATGGCTGACTACGATAGTGGATGGCTGTCTAAGAGACGTTTCAAAGCTATCTTTTTCCCTGAATGTGAAACTATGGAACAGAGATTAGCTTGGATCAAGAGAATGGGTTTGCTAGCTCTGTCTGTTTCTATTACAGTTGGTGGAATTCTGGCGGTAGTGCTCAGTGCCGGTTTTTCATCTCCATTTGCAGTTCCCGCAGCACTTGGGGGCATGAAAGCGTTAGCTAGAACTATGAGCAGAGAGGCTGTTCTTGATGGGTGCGACGTTGAAAAATGGCTTTTGTCGACAGGAATTGGATACCTCATCGCTTTTATTCCCGGAGGTGCGGCTATAGGCCTCGCTGCCCTTGAAGGCACTATTATTTCAGTAGCTGAAGTAATCGCTATAAGAACAGCTTTTGCTTCTGGGAGTACAATGGTAGCATCATTCGTTGATGATGCCAAAAAGAAGTTTGTTGATGGGGAAGATGTCACATTGAAGGAAGCATTTGGTCGTGCATTTTTTCATGGCACAGTGGCCGCTGGCGGATGCTTATTAGGAGGAGCAGTTTCCAAAGGTTTGAAGACAGATTTCCAAAAAACGGCAACAGCAAGTGAAAAAGCAGCGAAAGAGCCGATCTCGTGTTTGCCTAATCAGACCCAAGTTCTGCCTGTCAAAGAAGTCGTCGTTTCGTTAGCTGAAGATGCTCCGAAAACGTTGTGCGCGAAAGCGGCCGAGGTTTTTGAGAAGCTGAGAGCTGAGGATGTTGCAGAAAATGAGGCAGCGTAGAACAGATATCCGAATATACTAAGAAAGAGCTTGATGTAGCTCTGAATTCCATTGAGAAAGCCAAACCCACCGATGGAATCATTCGGTACATTTCCAAGGGATATTGGTTTTCTAAAATGGCTATAAGCTATGTCGACGTCCTTACCGGAGAAAATGTCACTTTAGAAAGAAGAGGCAATGGAAGCCAAGTGACGATCCCTTCCACCGCAGAGAGAATTGAGGTACGCTTCAAGGTTTT
>BLFN01000158.1:1986179-1991179 GCA_014634225.1 Acropora yongei | reverse complement strand
ACTCTCTAATTTCGCTTATTCAATATGCGTTTTTACGCTATCGACATACTTCACGATCGCTCGAAGAGCTTTACGATGGCGTTCGATTCCTTCGCTGTTTGCTTTCTCGACAATCCCCTTAGTCTTCCCTCGAGTAAACGTAAGAAGTTTAAGATGTTTCGATCGTAAATTTTTGGTGGATCCAAATTTTGCACCATCCAAGGATCGCATTTGATTGCCTATCTATAATCTTCTTTGTTCATTAACCAATCAGAATGCTTGCTTTATTACCTTTTTTGCATTTAATAAGCAAATTTTGGAATTAAATTACCTCTTTTCTGCACTGTGTCACCAAAAAACTGCAATCAGATTGCAGTAATTTTTTTCATTATATTGTTCTGTATTAAAAAACTGAATTCTTGGAATGTCTTTCTTCAAAAACACTAGTACGACTCTGTAAAGTGAAGCTGCGAAAACTTGCAAGGCATTTCTTATTTTCTCAGGCCAACGTTATGCGAATGTATTGTACAGCTGAGTTTCCGACCAAGCCCAATTTTTGTTCCTCCGTAACCACGTAGTACATTTCAAACATAAAGTGTCTTTGGGTGGCGGGATAAGACAGTAACATGAGTTATGATGATATGTAATTAGGTCTTCTTCAAAATACCCGTGATAACCTTCGGATTGCTGGTAAACTAAAGAAATAGTCATTTTTCCTGTGCAGTGTACTTGGATGTTTTGAAAATACAAACGAACAAAAAGGCATGAACAGGACTACCGTATTTACTCGAATAACCGCCGCGGCGCTTGTTTAATTTTTAGCGCCACGAGTGCGGTGCTTATTCGAGGGCAGCGCTTCTTTAAACATTGTACCAGACAATTTTACTTTTTCTATACTTTTATTCAACGGCACACTTTCTCTGTTAATTTTTCTATGGACTGATACTAAACTGATAGTAAATCTAGAATTACGAGAGAAATTCACGCGGTGAAAAAACCCCGAGAGTTTCATGATAACGAGAGCGAAAATATCAGCGGTGAGAGCATCGGGGGTGCAGCGCTTATTCGAGGGCGGCGCTGATAAACTATTTTGTTCCAGATGCGGCGCTTATTCGAGGGCTGCGCTTAATCGAGGGCGGCGCTTATTCGAGTAAATACGGTATTTGTATAGGTAGGGAAATTTTGCGAACTCTTTTAAACTTAAACGGGCTCGGCTTTTATGTTTGTCAGTGGTGCGCCTGTGGAATCGCCGGCGTGTTTGTTCGGGTGTTCAGCATCGCTTGATTGATCTGAAACGTAGATTTGCTTAGGTAGTGCATTTGTGATAGTCAACCCCTAGTCCATTTTAGTGGTCCATGCACTCGGTGCATCTGGGTAGTACCCACTGATTCGCATGCGGTCACTTAGGAAAATTAAATCTCGTAAACAGCTAGTTAAGACCGTTTTTCCGTGCACCCAAGTGAAACAATTACTCGAAAGTATACTTCTTGGTATTCGTGGTGATTTCCCCGCATTCCTCGTACTTTATTTTTGTTTTTTTATAGAGGTTGTAGACAGTCTTCGGCGGTTCAGTTTTTTTTTCAGTCTATCCAGAAAAAAAGCCTTCAAACGCAGAAAACAGGTTCTCTTTTGTTCGGGGTTTCACAGCGTTCACGTCAGGAGAACACCATTGATTAATTGATTGTTGGAAGAGATGTATCGCATTACTTCACTCTTTCTAAGGATTCTGCAGTTGATTGAAGTACACCTAACAATCAAACGCCTTTTGAATACGGTGCATTAGTTTACCTTTCCTGTTTCGAAAATTGGCAACTTTTCAGTTTTTACGATGTCTGAAAGAAACTATTCAGATGTTGTGTCAGGTAGCCCTTCGAGTAGCCCTAGTACTTCCGAATAGTTTGAGTAGTTGGTTTATTTGGGCGCAAGAAAAAGTTGCTTTAATTGGCTGTTTACGAAATCGAATTTTCGTAAGTGACCAGACGCTGAATCAGTAGGGGTTACCTACTAATGAGCCACAGCTTTTACAATTCGAGATCTCTGTCAACGCACATTATTAAGCCATGTAGTGACGTACTGATTTCTATTTTTCAAAAAACTTGGTGGAAGTACTTTTATCAGAGGGTGTAGACACATCAATGAGAATGCATTTCTTATTCCAAATGTTGTTGTTGTTCTTTATTATTAAAAGTTAAAAAATCCCAAATTCCAAATTAATAAGAAAAGGTCGCATAGAAAAATCACAATATCTCCCAGATACAGAAATCGGATAGTACTTAAAGAAACCTATTTACAATAATTAAGAATGCGTAGGAAAAAGTACTAAGAAAAAAGAAAAGAAAATGTAAACAAACAAAACAATTTAAAATGTATGAATCCCTACCCTGTTGTTGTCGTTCTTCTACTTCTGATTGTCGTTGTTATTATTTCTAGTAATCCACATTCAAGTTATTATTATTAATCCTCGAACCTAATTCTCGCGGAAACCCTATTTTTCCTACTATTTGACAGGTTCGGTGTTTAGCAATTCGTTTTTTTTTAATTTTATTTAACGCAGGGTGTAATTTGCAGGTTGCAGGTTGCAGGTTAGTCTTTCGCTAACCATTTTCAATGTGCTAATTCTCCACGTGGTTCGACCAAGATTGCATCTGACGTCACGGCGGCCGTGTTGGTGGAAAGAACAATGGCGGAAAAGTCTTTTGGGAATTTGACTTAAATATAGGGCGTAATTATGCTACGATCGTAATGGCTTCCCACATCCTTAACTTCTTGACATACAGCATATTCTTATAACACTTAAGTAAAATTCTGAACTGAGACCTACAACCTGGAACCTGCAATCTGCAAATACACCCTCCGTCTTTTAGCAGCCTAAAGTTTCGAGTTTTCACATTGCGTGACACCCAGATAGTGACGGTCTGGTTAAGAAAAAAAAAGCCTCTCTTTAAACGTTTAGAGTGCTTATGTCTGTGTACAAGCATTATAGTGAAAAAGCTTCGGTGGCAATTTGTTGATTTCACGGCGGTGGCCATAACCATGTAGAAGATGGTGCCGCCATACAAAGGTCATAAATGTTGACGGTGAAATGTTTTGGAAAGTAATTCAGTAACGATATATCACAAAGATTTGATAATTTGAAAAGCTGTTAATGGCTTTTTCTCTTATACGTACCGTTAAATTTTTCTTAGCAACGAAAATGACATGCCAAATGAATGCACAGTAACAAAAATCGTGCGTATCCTGTGGAAAGTTACGGAATCACTTGACACCACGACTACAGCACAAAAAAACGTTATTTATTATTTATCATTTTATTACACTAGCACGTACAATAGGAAAGAAAAAGGACTTCGAAATTGTCCTTAACCTTGGAGTAAGAGGTTCTGGAAGAGCTGATGCGTTAATAACTTGCACGCCGTACCAAGACACAACGCAATAACCATATGGGAGAAATAATTGCAATACCTTTAACTAAATAAACAAATTAAATAAATTATAGTTCAAAATGGATGAAAGAGCTCCGTCTCATATGGACTGCATGCTCGGAGGAGGCACGGTTAGGGACCGACTGTAACTGAAGTTCAGCGATCCGCGGGTCGAAATCTCGGGGTGAATTATCGTAATAAGAAGCTCTGGCGACACGTTCAGAGATCCTACTTAAAGGTTCGTGCACTTCTGTTATCTCTGTCCCAGGTATTTATTTAACGCATGTGCTTAGGCTATATTAGTCCACAAAAATTCCCCCGCTACAAATTCTGGTTAAATATGTAATAAAATAGGCAAAATAACCGATTTTTAAAATTGTCTCATCTCTCCAATATTTGGTACTTTTTCAAACGATTTTTTGCACAGAACAACTCTAATGTTCTTGAAGAATGGTTTTTCGCATGTTTTTGGCAAGATTAAGTTTTGACCCAAACTGACCATTTTGCAAACGCTATAGCCTTTTCAAAATGGCCAATTTTCAATATCGTCTCATTTCTCTAATATTTGGCGTTTTTTCGAGCGGTTTTTTTGGACAGAACAACTCTAATGTTCTTGTAAAATGTTTTTTCATGTTTTCGTTTTTTTTAACTTTTGACCTAAACTGACCATTTTGCAAAGGCTATAGCCTTTGCATAAGCTATAGCCTTTGCAAGATGGCCCATTTTCAAGATCATCTCATTTCTGCAATATTTGGTCTTTTGTCGTGCGGTTTTTTGCACAGAAGAACTCAAATGTTATTGTAGAGTGGTTTTTCGCATGTTTTTGGCATTTTTAATTTTTGACCCGAACTGACCATTTTGCAAAGGCTATAGCCTTTGCATAAGTTAAACCCTGTCAAGATGGCCGATTTTCAAGATCGTCTCATTTCTACAATATTTGGTGTTTTTTTCGAGCGGTTTTTTTGCACAGAACAACTCAAATCTTCTTGTAGAGTGGTTTTTCGCATGTTTTTGGCATTTTTCATTTATGACCCGAACTGACCATTTTGCAAAGGCTGTAGCCTTTGCATGGGCTCTAGCCTTTTTTGAAGATGGCCGATTTTTAAGATCGTCTCATTTCTCCAATATTTGGGTTTTTTCGAGCGTTTTTTTGCACAGAACATCCCAAATGTTTTTGTAGAATGGTTATCTACTTCTTTTTGAGTATTTTTAATTTTTGACCCAAACTCACCATTTTGCAAAGGCCATAGCCTTTGCATGGGCTATAGCTTTTTCAAGATGGCCCATTTTAAAGATTGTCTGGTTTCCGGAATATTTGGTGTTTTTTTTAGCTTTTTTTGCACAGAATAACTCAAATGATCTTGTAGAGTGGTTTTTTGCATGTTGTGTGCATTTTTAATTTTTGACCCAAACTGACCATTTTGCAAGGGCTATAGACTTTGCAAGATGGCCCGTTTTCAAGATCGTCTGATTTCCTCAATATTTGGTGTTTTCTTGAGGGGTTTTTTGCACAGAACAACTCTAATGTTGTTGTAGAATGGTTTTCTTATGTTTTTGGCATTTTAAATTTTTGACTTAAGGCGACCATTATGCAAAGAC
>BLFN01000158.1:1911179-1913679 GCA_014634225.1 Acropora yongei | reverse complement strand
CTGGAAAATTCGCCAATTTCGCGAAATAAGCTCCCGAGAAAATTTGAATATGCAGTGTTCCCATCAACTTTGGGAGAGCTCTTGTTTTTGGAACACTTGTACGAGGGTCGTGAAGGCACAAAATAAGAACTGGGATTTGCCCTTTTTTGCACTGCGAAAATACGATTTACTGCACTGGGACTGGGATCAGTATCTGGGATTTTAAATTTGGTAACTAGGGTTTGGACCAAAGTTAAGTTGGAAACTGGGATTTGGGCCAAATTTAGGCTGGGAACTGGGATTTGGTACCCCTCTTGCACGTTCTTTGGAAATCTTCCTACGAGTATTCTTCAACGCGAAAGGGAATGGAAAGAGTGTATTGTTTCTTAGAGCATTCGCACACAATAATTAACTCGTTACTTACCTTTGATAATCTAGTCGTATATGCCACGAACTTGGTTTTGAAAAATTGTATCCTAGTTTTTCAGTTTCAAATGTCATTTGAATAAAAGTGTTATACATAGAACAATGATCCGGTTTTGACTAATAATCATTAATCTCTTCTTGGAGTCGGTGCAGGTTGTATTTTACGCAGTTACGACAAGCAACAACGTATTACATTTTAACAGTTACGTTTTTGCGGATTACAACACTATTTTTGCGGATTACAACACTGTCTGTTGGACTTGACAAGAAAAAATTGTAGCGTTCAGGTTACACTTGGGAGAGTTCTTTTTGCCGCATTCAAACTTTTAGCGGCAAAAAAGAAAAAAGGATATATACGACCTTTCAAAAAACAGTTTCGGGTTTACAGATTTTTATGTGATGTCAAAGGACAGAAGATTTTCTGTGAGGTACAGTAAGAGAAAAATAAATTGAATGAAATCGAGCGCAAACGTGGCTATAGAAAAACTAAAGAGGTCGGCTTTCTCAGAAAGGTAATTAATTTGAATGATGGCATGATTGCAATGTGTCGATTTGAAACTTATTTCAGAAAAGCTTGTAAGTCAATCAGTTGAAATTCGTGACAAAACAATTACTCATCTTACTCATTATGAGTTCTCGATTAATTTGAGTTAGTATCATAGTTTGAAAATTTTTTTATTACTTTTTGGGTGTTGAATATATTTGATTTGATTTTGTCCGTTTTTTTTAATCCGATGCTTGAAAACGTGCTTTAGTTGACGTTGTTGAACATGCAAGAATTTAACACTTTGCAGAAACACCAACCAACCAAAGCGTATTTCAAAGTATCCCTGCAGAATGCAGATTAAAAGGACGAGGATAAAATGTAACCTAAGAAAGAGCACGAGGCTTGTTTGAAACCGAATAATTTCTTCGCAAAATACAACAAGGATTATCAACAAGATAACAGTGACGAAAAAAGAAACAGTTCTTGTCACAGAGAAGTATCTTTCCCTTTATTTTGATGTGCCCCGTTGAGATAACGGCAGAGCTGGTGAACTTTATAAATGAGATTAATAAGATGATTTTGAAAAGTAAACTGTCGAGTAGTTGTCTCTATTTTCCGAGGTTCTGAAAGACAGGAAAAAAGAAAGTGGCATAGATAATAAAAAAAGGCGAGATTCCTTATGCAAGGATAATAAAATATCAGTTGATATTTAATAGAAGTTCGGAGTTGCATACCAAGAATAAATGCATTGATAAAGGAGACATAGCAAAAATGGTATTTGCGTTTGCAATGCTGAATCTGAACGAAAGATTTTCGGTTTTCCACTCAGGCATTGTTTAAGAGATTTCCAAACTCTGTATATGAAATAACCTGAGCTTAAGTCACTTAATCTGCAAAAGGAATTAAGATAAGAAGACACAGGTTTGTTGACTGGTTGTTTGACATACCTAATCCTGGCTAATAGTTTTGCACTTTTGGTGAGAAAAGAAACATTTCTTGAATCAAGCACTTTCGAAGTTTCTTTTGTTTTTAAGACTTGAGACGTAAAAACTACGTACCAAGAAAACGTTGGCGTTGTATCAGAAACATTGGTGCCCTTTCCGTTGCAGAAAAAGCGATCATTTAAGAGTTTCCCATAAGAGGCTTTTTCTCTTTTACATAAGAATATTCTGCTGTCCACCTTTCTTTGCTTATTCCCTTGCCTTTCATAACTCTAGTAGCTCATGAAGGAGTCTTACGCAATACTTGTAGTAAAACAAAGAGTTTTCACAAAAGCCAGCGGAACGGACTTAGTTAATTACTCATCTCGCTTTTAAAGTATACAAAAAAAGCATGTGCGAAAAATGGAAATAAAGGACAAGTTTCATTGTTTCTTCTCGATTAAAAGAAAATTGAAATTACTTCGAATAATAACTCTTACATGCATTTGGTTTAGACAACACAACACGTACCCTTCGACAACAAAGCGGAGCACCTGAATCCATGAAACTCAGTGGGAAGGTGGAATTCTTCGTTTTATAATTGAAATTTAGCAGAAAAATAACTCTGTAACACAGCAAGGTATTCACTAAGTCGGTGTTAATCACCGCTGCCTTTGACGGGATACTC
>BLFN01000158.1:1753029-1755529 GCA_014634225.1 Acropora yongei | reverse complement strand
AACACTTGTTCTTCAGTGACTCGAAGTCTTCATTGCCACTGGCACTCGTGTTGGGGGTCGAGGGTCGAGGGTCGAGGGTCCTTGGGGCCTCTTTGAGATGGAAGTCATTTTTGACATACGTAAGGAAAACGATAGCTCCAAAACCTTTAGGAACAACGACAACAAGCGAATGCACAGGTGCGACTCAGAGCTTCCGTGCAATACCGCTGGCCAACAATCTCGCCCATGCTAATAAGAGCTCTGGAGTCGAGAGTGGCTAAAAATCGCGCTCTTCTCAGAGTAGTCGGCTATTTTATTTGCCTCAGGTTTCGTCCGAACATTCCTTCTTGCGCTCGAACAGCTCTCTACATGAGAGACATGGATGATTCTAACTCGCAAACGTTCGCTAGTGGATATTTTTCGTACTTGCAGATTATCAAATGCGAGTTTGCGAGCGTTAACTTCGAGCCCTGGCATTATAACAACTGTTTTACTCACCGAATATCCGCGAGGACCCTGTTGCGATAAGAGGAAATGAAAGAAAATGAAATTAAAAGCTTGCAGAAAAATACACTTCGGCCATCAAATGAATGAAGACAAGGGGCATCTTATGAGTACCGAGCATCTAAGGTCTCTGGGAGGTTCAGCGTTTTCTCAGAGTAAAGAGCGTAACAATATAACTATTCCTCCTCGGGCAATATACGTTTCTGAGAAGTCACATGTGAGCAGCCCGCGAGATCGCGAGAGCCCTTGCCCTTGTCTCTAATGCTTGTGCGTGACAAGTCAGTCCAGTAAAAAAAAAAAAGCCATTCAGATGTTGTAAATCACCTTCGGACACGAGGCAACCACAAGAGAGCTAGCGAAAAAAAAAAAAAAAACGATTTTTGGGACTCCCGGAATGGGCTCCTGGAATAAGGATTTGAAATACGCAGGTTTTACGCTGTGCAATACACTTACCGGTCGACCTTTCAAACCCTTATCACCCAATGGACCCTGGAACAGAAACAAAACAGATAAGTGATCAGCAAACGTCAAATAGGTTACTTAGACTCAGTGAAATTAGAAGTTTTTTGTTACGTCACTCGTGGCTTAACGGTGCTACTGAATGCAAAGAAAACACGTGACCATTCAATCACGTGTTCATTCATTCAAAATGTATTGCGAACGAACCATTTTTAACCCTTCTTTTTAAGTACGAGTAAGTGAATTGAGTGAGAAATGTGCGGTTATCAGAGCAGGGTCCGAAATTACCCTTATTAAAATCGCGCAAACTGGCGACCAAACTTGAAAGACAAGTTTTCGGTCGCCAAATAGAAAATTCTGGTCACCAAAAATTTCCCCTACTCCTCTACTAAAGAAAAAAGCATGGCGGCTAGGCAGTAAGATGTCGTTCGTTTTGATTGGCGATGGAAGTTGGTTATCAGGACAGCTGCTTAAACTTAGTTCAAAGGACAAAAATTGACCCGCTTGTTAATTGGCCAATGTCTCGTTATTCATTTTTCATCACTTTCTCTGATTATTGTTAGCTGTGGCAATGTTAGTTGCGTGCAGGCGACCACCTGTGAAATTCTGGTCGTCAGTACTCTATTTGTAGTCGCAATGACACCAGGAAGGCGCAATTTCGGGCCCTGAAAGGGTTACTAACAGATTTCGAGTTGTAAACCACAGCTTACAAAAGCACCAGCTGCGCACAACTAGTCTACCTAACGCTTCGAACTCCTTTCACGGGTTTAGTTCTCATCAAAAGCTCACCGGCAAGCCAGTGAATCCATCAGGACCCGCTTCTCCCTGGGGACCCTCATTTCCCTGGGAAAAAAAAAGAAGAAAATTAATGACATTGCTCGAATTTCTCTACACTACGTCGTTGAGATAGAATGTACCCATTCATTGGTGAAAACAGAGGGGGAACTCGATCCTGGAGGGAGGTGAGAGTAAGTAGTCGAGCCTACCAAACAACTAAAGAGACAGCAACGCGAAGAAACCTCGAAGCTCTGCGACTGCATTTGGACTGAGTTTCAGTCGACCTCATCCAGACCAAAGAGTATTCGATTTCTCCTCCCTCATCAAAATTGACTCTCAGCTCATAACTCTGGTATGCTGTACTCTTAGATCATACAGAGACCGTATAGCGGCTCCCATAGGTGTACACTTAAAATGTGCTGATATCTTCATATCGCGGTGCGCTCTTCGTAACACAGACCTTAAACTGGAAGAAAGGGTTATTCTTACGCCAACATGTTTGTTTGCCTGTTTCAGGGAAAAAAAGCTCGACAGCAAGCGGCAAACGCGGGAGCAAAAGTCCTGTCATCTCTGAATCAATTCAAGTGGTTGAAATTCAGGCTATGGCTAATCATGAGACTGAAAAAGCGGAAATCAAAGTTTATGCGCAGGACCACGCAACAAACCTTTTCTCCCTTGGGACCTGGTGGGCCGTTAAACCCTGGTTCACCAGCTGGTCCCTACAATGAAAAACGGGTAAAGAGAAAGAAATGCTGTTAAGCAAATCTGACCGTTTGACGAA
>BLFN01000158.1:1654922-1657422 GCA_014634225.1 Acropora yongei | reverse complement strand
TTATAATGACACGAAAATTACAAAATTCAAAATCTCCTAGAGTATATATCGAACACAATTGCTGGATATAACGTCCCTTGACAAGCCATGAAAACAGATTGTTTTGCTTCACTTTTGGTCTTTATAAAAACGTTGGTTAAATTATATACTAAATACCAAAAAAATAGCGGAAATTGAGCGGGAAACAAACGATATTTCAAAGGTGTTCTCTAGCTCCTACGAGTGATTCTTTGCCTATTGAGTAATACTCATTTTTTATTGAAAGACATTCAACTTGTCACAAAAGCGTAAACTGTTCGAAACTTTATTAGTGATCTCCTCGAAAGGGAGAAAAAATGCCTTTGAAAACATTATTTCACGTCGTATGAAATGTCACGACGGACGGTGATCCGCCACATGCGATGCCAATGCAAGCGGATCTCTGACAAACCGATCACGCAAATTAAATATTAAAATACCGTTATAAAAATAATCTGTACTCACAGAATCTACCTGATAGTGGTAAAATCGAATCTTTTGATGCGTTCTTTGCATGAGTTTCACTTACAAGTTTGTTGAATCCAAGGGAATATTATGAGGGAAGCCGTCCAAATCACCGAGTTTTCCCGTACAATTGACGATCTTCTTGTAGCTGGGTGATCCTATGCTTCCCTTCTCAGAGCACAAACATTTTTCAGGACAAGCAAGACATGACAAAGGAAAAATAACAAGAAAATTTATCCAAAGTAGCCAGCGAAACGCCATGTTTGTTTGAGCACAGGCGTCACAATCATATGCAAATCAGAAATTTCCAGTGCGAGTAATGTTTTTGTGAACTTTGATCAACAACAAAACTTGACATGTTGCTTTGAACATGAAAGCAAAATAACGCTGCCGTTAAGGTTTCATTCAGTTGGTTACGGATGGTTGTTTTTATTAATAATACAGGAGTCGCGATAAAAGCAAAAGGAAGTTAGTGATTTACACTATGGTGCTCTAAATACGTGACACTTCCGGTAGAATTAACGAACCTTAAAACGAACCTTAAATCTTAAGGAAATCTCCACAACTCGACTCCAAACTAAAAACATAGTACCAAACGTACCACTAACTTTGGAATTTTGAGACATATCCATTTGTTGGCCAATTTTGTTCAACACGAGCATACTTGTCCTGGCGCGTATTTTCACATAAATACTGCGTGACTCCATTCTCGTCATGCAACGATTGCCTAACAATGATCGCCATGGCAACGTGAAAATTTGAAATTAGGAAAGCTCGAGAAACAAAGAAGAGATTTTAATCATCTGGCATTACAATGACAAGAGTTGTGCTTCGTATCGTGTAGCACTCTTCCAATTTCCAGAGGAAAGACGTTCTTCAAATGTACTACGAATCCCTCTTTTATTTCCGCTTCCTTGTCTCTGGGGGTCACGACGAATCTCATAAATACTTCAAAAAATGATTTTTTTTTTCAATTTATTCTTCACGAGCTTAGAAATACAATGGATGGGTGCTAATTTCGCGTTACAAAAATATTGGACTTTGCCAGCCGCGTAGCCCGCTAATTTTACAGCAAGGTCATAGTATAAATGTCGTTATTCACTGCGCACAATAAATATAACACAAATGCCTATTAACATTTTACTCAATTGCAAAACGTGACAAAAATTATCTATTCATTCCTAACCAAAGTAATTCACGTTTTGCGCTCAGTCTCCTACACGGGCAAAGGAAATGGACAGAGAATGGGCTGACATCCTCTCGTTCAGTTTGCAGTTCCTAACGAAGGCTATTACAATGCAAAGTTGACTTCAATCGGATAAATTACAGTGACTAAAAAGTTCTAGGATGGTGTATTCCTAGGGAATAAGACCACTTCACGACGAATGGGGAAAACTTGTACTAGCAAATTGTAATCGGTTTTCTCACTTGTGACAATCAATTAAAAAAGTATTGCCGTTAACGCATAATGATGTTATTCAATGGTTACTCGTCTAATTATTAATAATTACCGCGCTAGTAAGGTAAGTTGAAAAGAACAACAGTCAAATATGTCTCCCGAGATTGGAATCCAATAGTCAATTCTGTTCCTCGTGAGGAACTCAATTCAAATACTGATAGCATTAGGAACTTCTTTGGGATCCAGGTAGGGATAGGGGAATGTTCGACTTTTATTTCTCTCTGCGATTTGGTCGCTGACTTCCAACAAGCGTTTTCTTAACCTGGAAAGTGGAGAAAGAGAGCATTACGTATATTGTTTGCCCAGTCATCCCTTCCTGTGGTCATTTAGTCAGAAAATCAAAGTCCGTCAGCGGAGGATCACCTGGATATACACGCCACGAGTCTCAACACTAAAAGAGCAAGCACACTTGTTTGGGGTATCGGGGAAGAATGGGGCGGGAAAAAGTGCGCCAGCGGGATTGTTGTCAACGGTTGCTTGATGAATCTTTTTACTTTTCCTCACCCCAGTCTACCCCGATGCCCTAGACAAGTGAACCTGCTCGCCGGCTACAGTAGT
>BLFN01000158.1:1499354-1501854 GCA_014634225.1 Acropora yongei | reverse complement strand
GACAGAAGGAAATGCACAAAAAAATAAATAAAAAAAGGAGAAAACACTCAAATAAACAACCTAAGAAAGAATAAGGAGAAGAAAACAAAAAGAGAAAACTTACCATTTTGTCAGAACTGGTCGACCGAATTGGCCGATTTGAAAATGTAACATGTCAGTTCTGCTGAACTGAGAGAGCGGCACACGATCAAATGGTCCATCCTCAAAGTAGGACATCAAATACAAAGAAGAGTGTTTCATCAGATATCCAAACACTGAGAAGTGGGTTGAAAAAGTGGGGCTCAGCCAAGTATTTTTAACCAACTTCTAAGTGTTTGGATATCTGAAGAAACACTCATTCGAGTGTTTGATATATCTTTTCAAAGCATCAATAATTCTTAGAGAAATTCAAAGTGAAAGTTCACCAAACTTTATGATAATTAGGGTCACATATCCATTATCAATGAAAAGAACAGAATCAGTTTGACCAGAAACAGCTCTCAGTCCTGCAGCCCTGCTGCACGACATTTGCCAAATGGCCAATCTCGCTGTCCAATTCTGACCAAAAAAAAAAAAAAAACGAAACAAAAAACATAACTTCATTTTTATTCAAATATTATTAATAATATTGGAACTTGCTAGGCTCCTTGCATGTACAGCAAATGTGTCGAGTTAACAAACATTGTAATTGGTTGAAGAAGAAGAAAATGAATCTAGTTAACAAAATTAGCTAAGAAATAAGCAGAGTATTTAGACATTAGAAGTTGAAAGTACCCTAGTTTTTAGGTTATAAGGCGCACGGTTTTTTCAAGAAAAATCTGTCCTTGGGTGGCAAGTTAGTGCTAAAATTGGGGTGCGCCTTATAGCCAAGTATTTTCGCGCAACAAAATCTTAAGATCACAATAATTTGAGAAGAACTTGCAGTTAAACAACACAAGAAAAGGACACTACTTGTCGGTCATTGAAGGCGTTGGCGACTAAATGAGCGGGTAGCTTTGTGAATCCACTGTGATGAAACAAGTTCCTCACTCGGCGCTCGCTTTTTCCCCAACGGAGCGTAATTAAACAGACCGTTCATCATCCAAGCCTGATATTGCGAGCGCATCTTGTTCTTAAATGAATTGTTTATGATACATTTCTCAACACTAAACGACTTCAAGAGAAAAGCAAACAAGCGGAAATTTGCATACGTGCATAATAGCACGTGCTCCGTAACATTAGACCCATGAAAACAATACAAGCGTTCGAACTTTGTTTCAAATTCCGAGATTCGTGTGTGTGGCTCGTTCTACTCAGCAAAAACAGTGTGGCGATAAATTTGCAACTGAGTTTTAAATCAGGTGATTGATGTTTTTCATAGGACAAAATCGATCATTGAATATTCCATCATATGAATAAGTCGGAAGCTTTAAATAAATGTGAATGCGTTGTATGCTTATCATTACAGGTGTGAACTTTTGGCTCTTGTTTTGACCTATAATTGTTCTCAGATTCAACACATCCTTTTGATAACTCTCAATTTTTTGGTGCGTCTTGTAACCGAGTATTTTCACTTAATTTTCAGTTTGAGAATTTAGCTTGATTTAATTGCTAAGTTGGGGGTGCGTCTTATAACCGAGTGCGCCCTATAACCGAAAAACTACGGTAAGTCAAATTAATTACATGATATATATATACTACTAATTGAGTATTCATTTTTTAGAAGGGGGGATGGGCCAGACAAATTCAGGGAAGGGTCATTAACTCATGCTCATAGAGATTCCTCTGGCCCCCCCCCCCCCCTTCTGAAAAATGAATGCTCCCTAAAACAATAAAACATAGAGGGTAACATCTGCAAGAAACAAATGAAAACAGCAAAGTGAACAAACAAATTCATGAAGCAAAAAAAGAATAAAGAAACCAATGAACACACATTAGAATAAGGATCTCTTGAGGATCAATAACAAATTTATTGCTAGCTTTCAAATAATAAACTGCTATTATCTTAAATTAGTTGGTTTTTGAACCTACTCTCTCTTCTTTCTCCTGGCTCCAGTCAGTCTCATTGTTAAAGAAACCAAGGGAGATTTTATCCCCAACAATTTTGTTATCTGAAAGAAATAATTAAAAGCAACTCTCAAAGATCCATGTGATTTGAGGTTTAACATAATTCCTGCAAACGTGTTGTTTCATACCTTCTTCATGGTACTGATAAATGCCTTTTCCAAAACACACTTCGTATGTCCACCAACCTTTATGCTAATAATTGGAGAAAAGACAATAATTTAGAAGAAATCTATATTAAACGACCTAAAATAACAATTTCCCTCCGGGTTTTCATTTTGACCCCACCTCCACCTAGCCCTCTACAAATCTCACTTTGAAACTAAATAAGACCATGACCCCAATTGCTTACAACAGAACAATGCCAGTGTTCTTCAGGATTAATTTAGAGCCTTTGTACCTCTTGCTTTTTAAAGTAGGCTGCTCTTCAACACGTTTGTTTGTACTGTAAAAACTCCATTCGCATTTGAGCATGAAC
>BLFN01000158.1:1453247-1455747 GCA_014634225.1 Acropora yongei | reverse complement strand
GCAATACAAATGTATACAAATGTCGAAAGAAATGCATCAATGCTTATTTACTGATAGGACTGATAAACTACGTTTATCGGTTAGAATAGCATTTAACCAAAGCGAATAAGAATGAATCCATTCTTAAACACAAATGGAGTATTAAGTATAAAGTGTACGCCCAAGGAACTTTACAACGGCAGAATTTTTTCAGGAAATGTAATTCGTTAGTTTTATTTTGCTTACAGGTTTTTCCTTTGTGTAAATATTTCGTTAGTTTTCTTGTGTGCAAAAGCCTCTTTTGAGACCAATTAAGCAAAATATTTAAGTGCCTTTTGTTTCTTCAGTGCCCCGAGGCGCATTTGTCCTTCGTTGTTGATCATGGTCGTCGTTTTGTTATCACCGCAGTCATGTAGCACACATTAAGTAAGAGCTACTGCCTAATTAGTCGGTATTCTCTTCTCTCGTTTACTTTCTACGACGTTTTGTCTCACAGTCATGTATGTTTTCATTTCATTTTGCTCCACACGTCTTAATGAAGTGCTGTTGGGCGTTATCGCCATGATAAAAATGAATATTTCAGGGCTTAACTTTTGTTTTGTTTTTTTTTGTCCTTCACAATGGATTATAGCTGATATAATTTTTTTTTTTTGAGCTCTTTATTTTCCCCCCAATTTTCGAAGCGTAAATGCTGATTTTCTCGGCTACCTGTGCATATTGAAGCTTCACGAGTTGATTTGCGCACTTAGCTCTTATTAAGAGAAACCAAAAAAAGTCAAAAATGTTCTTGACTTCATTGACTGTGTGCAAATCACAAAACACCAAAACACACAACTCAACGAAATGCATTTTCCTGGTTCCGTGAAAAAGAAAATGAGAAGGCCCTTCGCAGCAACAGGGGATCTTCTCTGTTTGGTTCCTTAAGTTAGTTAGCCGCTGCTGCTTCTGGTTTGTTCAAACAAACAACCAGCATAATTCCGTCTAAAATTTGTTTCACATGCAACGTATTAAGTAATTGCAAATATATAGTGCATTAACAGGTGGCGTTTGTGTTTGAGAGAGGAGACATATTAACCCAAATGAAGGCGAAATTATGTCGCACACAATCGGTCTCTGTCAATTGTACCCTGGATCAAACTATTTTTGTCTTACCTCCTGTTGTAGATTTCCATGCCTTGAAAGCGCTCATGTTGCCTCTTGAAACAAAGTACCAAGATCAGGCCACCTGGGCGGTCCATAACTTCACATTTTTACAGGATCTCATTCAAAAACTTGGAAGAATAATCCGCTCTCAGTGATCGGTCGTAAAGCCCTGCCAAAATTACTGTCTGGTCCGTAAACCTCACATTTCCTTTTGTTAGCGTTGACCCAGGTTAAGTTCGCACGTATGTACTACTCGCAATGTTTACTTGGTCGTCTCTGGATTTTTCCCTAGAATAATTGGTGTCACATTGAATGCGTTGTTCCTATAATTCGGCGTATAACAGTCGTCTTTACGCACATGCACAAGACAGAAAATTTTCGCGTACTACTGACGCGTTTCGAAAGGAACACCAGTTGGTTGCTCCACCACACCGTCTCAGTAAATTTCTGCGCTTAAGATCACCGGCTTTCTCCTACAAACACGGAGAAATTAATCGCTGCATTGCAATATGACAGGCGATTGGCAGTTTGCATAAGGAAAGGAAGTTTTCCCTCGCCTACGCAATGAATAGGCAACTCGTTGCAACCTTTAGATGAGACGTCCTTGACGGAGAGAAGTGGGTTGCATATTCTATAGAAATTATATGTAGAACGGGCTTAACCGGCAATTAATATTTGCGCAAATGTTAAAGTGATTGAATGATTTAAAACGAAGCAAACTTTGAGCTTCTGAAAGACGCATATTATTCAGAAGTTTAATTTGTGGATAAAAGCCGTCCAAATTTCAGCCAATCGTTTGCAATTAGTACCTGCTGGTGCAGCCACGCGGCATCTCTCAAATCTATAAATAAGAAACATGATATCAGAGACGGCCGAGAGACACAGCAAATACATCAATAGTCTCTTTTCAGCCTGCTCTTTTAAGGGCCAAAACACCTAAAACGTTTTCTCACGTACCAAGCACAATAACCATCCACTCTAAAATAAATATTTTTTCGGTTAAACAAACCAAAAATTTGACAGAAACCTAGATGCAATTGAAATGTGAATGAATTTATAATTTGACACTGAACAGTTTAGGACACGAAACGAATACAGCCAGCGAAATTCCGACATTTTTTTATTTATACAATATTTGCTCTAAGAGCACAAAATGCTCATCTTGAGAACTAACGCAGCCTATTTTAAATTATTAATTCCGGCATTTTTACTTTAGTTTGAGTATAAATCCTAAATCAGGCTGTTAGCGTTTATAAACTGCACATTGGAAACACTTCAGGGGCAAACACTGCATGGTACGAGTTCCTGAGGTCGATCGTTTGATTGATAAAAATTGCCTTTAAAGAAACACCCCATCTGATGAGCCTAAGTTGGTAAA
>BLFN01000158.1:1385500-1388000 GCA_014634225.1 Acropora yongei | reverse complement strand
TTCAAACGCCAGAATGAATACGGCCTCGAGAAAAAAGAAAAGAACACTAATAAGAGTAAAACAGTAGTCCACCCTGCTGCAAGGTGGTTGGCAGTTAATACATTGTTACAAAATATTCACGAGCTATCATTGTGAAATTGACGCTACCATACAGAGGTTATGCACCCCTGCCATTAGCCAATCAGCAGTAACCCCTGGAGACATCGTAGCCGAATAAATTTGAACAAGACACTTCCCTCCAATAATTCCCCAAAGAAGTATTACTCTCTGGTCCTCCATTGTTTTGACTCGAGGGAAAATGACTTCTCTTATAACAAACGGAATTTTGTTGTCAATGCTGAGTTTGTTCACGTTGGTTTCTTCCCATGATAGTCGAAAACATGAACACTACACTTTCAAGGACCTCCGAGAAGCAGTCGATGACGATTTGCTTTCCTATGAAGACCAACAGAGACTTTTTGACAGACTAAAACTCTTGAACTGCACAAAGAAGAAACGTACCCCGGACTACCGACAGGTCAGTAAGAAAATTATAAGTAAAGACGTTTTCCATCTTTCATCGAACAAAGCCATTTTTAGATACTTGCTCGTTACATTTGGTTACTTTCACTCTTTGGTGTCTTCAAGACGCAAATCTTGAGAGACGAATGAGGAAGTCGGAGAAAGCAACAACAGAAACATGTCAAATTATAAATGGGAAAGAAAGACTTTTTCTCAGATCGGACATGGCAAAATGAGATGTTGCATGGAGCTGATGTTGCAAGATGTATTGTACTATAAATACACGTTGTCGGTTTTTTTTTCCCTCTTGCAGTGTTTTACTCCGAAAGATCTGCACTCCTTCGACAATTCAACACCAAAGGCGCTTAATGTCACTGAATTTCAAGAGCTCAGTCCTGTGGTCTTATTCTGCTTGTTGCCTGCGCGTGAAAAGAATTCTGGTAATACGTCCTGCGACATTTATCCCAAGAACCACAGCGAGCTTTTCAGTGAGTTTGAAAAGAAATTTAGCCAAGGGAAGCATGGGATTACTATCGAGGCGCTGGACCATATCCTCGAGGCGGTAAACAAGACAATCGGCAAATCTTTGGTTGAGAAGAAGGTGGGAAAATTAAAATTCGATTATAAAAAGCTTGGATTGATTCTCAAGCTGTATTTTACAAAGTCAAATAATTATTATTGCGATCTACAGTTGATGTTCAGGTATTAAACATGAAGTAAAGACATGTCCACGCGAGTTCAATTCAATTGAATTTGTGTTTTTCTAAGGAGGCTAAAAGCCGGTCTATTATTTTCATCCAAGTGTGCACGGGTGTGCAGGCGCACAACAAGGCACGCTGTGTAAAAATCTGCGGTTTTGCAGCGGTGATGATTGCAAATGACTCTCGCACAAGAACAAATGGCGCGTGAAGAGGCAAAGTCGATTAGTTATCAGTTTGTAAGTCCGTCGTGGGTACTTACCACCGGCCATCCCGGAGGGGTGACCCCGGGCGAACTCCCAGGCATTTGCACTATGATGTTTACAAATACCCCCAACACAAAAGCAGGATTTCCCAACCAAAAACCTCTAACATCCCTGCTCTGGAGCTAAAGAAGTGTGCTCTTCATAGTCAAATAGGGTATCATTTCAAAAGACTTCTATAATTAAATTATTTTGATATAATTACACCTGTAAGAGTTATAAATAAAATATAAGCAGAGACCAAAGCTATTCCGCTTGTTTTCTACACATGATGATCTTCTGTATACCTTGTAAGTCTTTGAATGGGAAAGGAGAAAATAGTGTTTAATTCCCCAGAAAGAAGAGCAAGGACTCATTGAATATATTTAATGTTTTATATTAATATTGGTAGAAATATGATCAGAAACAAGTAAAGATTTGCCATAGTCTTTTGCAAGAAGCTAACACATCAAGCAAAAGGCAACGAAAGCTGTGTTTTCCAGCTCCTGCATTTGTTAACAGCACAGAATTCACCAGAGATCATATAACAAGCTTTGAGCTATTGACTAATCTTGCCTTTAATAATTGCAATAAAATCCAACAAAATATTCACAGTGATTTCTTGAATCTCTTGATAATCCTTTGGTTGTGTTTCAGGCAGTTTTGATTAATTTCAGTTTATGTTCACCCATACATCACTGAAATTGGTCTAAATTGCCTCAAACTTATTCAGAGGATTATCAAGAGATACAAGAAGACACTGTGAGTGCTTTGATGAATTTTCTTAATATTAAAGGTAAAAAATCAATTTGTCAAAACTCTCTACATAATCTCAAGAGAACTAGCACTTATGATAAGCGTTGGGTTAGCTCTTTTCATTCTTGGTTGAAAGTGATATTACAATTATTATTTTTTTATTCCAATATCAGACCATATATTGTACTTCTTTTCACCCAGCACATACAACATTAGATTATGGCTGTAGACATACATGCTTGTTAATTAAGCGCCTATTTTTTCAGTTTCATAACAATAATAATAATATTATGATTACTAACA
>BLFN01000158.1:1355045-1360045 GCA_014634225.1 Acropora yongei | reverse complement strand
CGAATAGAACCAAAGGAAAAATATATTGTCAATATTTCATGGTTCTTGCTAGTCTCTTCAGATAGGGGAAAAAATATAAGAATTGCAATTAAAAAGAAGTACTAGCTTTGAAAAACTGTGTGCAAGGAAAATGTGCAGAAGATGAAGTTTGCAACTACTTATTGCTCTGCTTTACAGTTTGGGGTTATGGCATTGCTGCTGTGACTGTCATTAGTCTCACATCACTGGCAGGTGTGGCCACTATACCCTTCCTTGGAAAGAAAGTGTACAAGAAGGTCTTGGCTTTGTTGGTCGCATTAGCTGTGGGAACACTTTCTGGAGATGCTTTGCTTCATTTGTTGCCTCATGTGAGTAAAAGTCTCTCTCATTCTCTTTGTCTGTTGTGTGACCAGAAAGCAGCCTTGATGAAACTTGAGACCACTTGTTATCAATCCACTAGGATAGCTTAAACAACAGAGAATACTCTGTTGTTACAAATTAAGTACTTTGGCAAAGAGTCTTTTTTCTCCCTTCAAAAAGGTGATTACAACAGTATCTGTTAAGTTGGTGCATTGGAGAAATTTGTATGATTGATTATTTGTAGAAAGTGACAAATTTCCAGATCCTTGGGCTATCATGTTGTCTTTCTTCATGGGACAATTTTACAGCATTCAGAGATATCAGTGCCAGTCCACAATCAACAATGTTCCTTGAAATTTAGAAAGAGTATTTACTGAAACATCGGATATGGAAATTGTAAGCTGCAATTTTCAGCAGAGGACTGAACTTAAGATGAAGATTGGCAGGTTAAATCTCAGATAACTGAAGCAAGACAAAGTGATATTGTTTACTTACTAATTTAAAAGTACAATGTGTGAATGCAGCCTATTAATAATATTATTAGGCAAAACACAATTTTTAGGGATGAAGTCTTAAAACTTCCAATCCATGCATTCTAAATGGGTAGTGTACACACAAACTGCATTCTTTATCTAGCTAGCATAATATGCTAGCTAACTAGATTAAGAATGCAGTTTAAGAATAGCATAATATGCTAGCTTACTAGATTAAGAATGCATCATATGATGATGTCATGTTCTCTTCAATCCAGCTCTCTTAGGATTTTAAAGCTTGTAATAGAACACCATTAATTCAATGGGAAAATTTCAGTTAAAATAAACATTCATGCAATCAGCTCCAAATAAAGAGAAAGAGGTTTCAGATAGCAGGTGTTTGGTAAACACATTTTTTGAATGAATTGAGTTTTTGATCTTAGTAGCACAAGAGTCTAGCCAGTACAATATAATGCTTTCAACTGGAGCAATATTACTTTACATTATACTTTCAGGCATTATGTAATTTTGTGCCCATGCTATGGTATAAAACCTAGTATAGAGACCAGCAAGTCTTTGTTACGTCATTGGAAAGATTATGTTTAGCCCCTTATTCAGTAGGTTGCTTAGAGAGATTTGAACCAATTTAATGGCTCCAAATTAATTTTGTTATGAAAAAGGAGTTTAGGAAATGACAACAGCAATGACAGAAACAACATCAAAAATCAACAGTGTGTGATGGTTAAAGGAGGAAAAATAATCATGCAGCACACTCTTTGGTGCAGTTTTTATGCGAAATTTTCAAATTTGAGGCTCTTAGCACATTATGCAAGCCAACAGCTGAAAATCTTTCTTCCTCCACCTGTGTATGAGAGCCATTTATGATTTGTGCCAGTCAAGTGAAAGGACATTTCACCCATTTTAAAGAACGTGAACAACAATGGAATTATTGCAAAACACTTAACATACTGCAAAGTTCTATTTTTAAGTGACATTTCCATTGCAACAGTTGTTGTAGCATTTTAAATTCCCCAATTTTATTTAGTTACTACGTCTGTCCTTGTTTTATTCAAATTTAGGCATTTGGTCTTCATGCGCATGAATCAGAAGGAACAAGTGCAGATGGCCATGCTGATCATTCAGCAGAAAATGCATTCATCTGGAAGGCTGTTGTTGTGTTAGCTTCTGTTTATTCATTTTTCTTGTTTGAAATTCTGATGCACATGGGGCTGATGAGTAAACTTGGACTCAATCATGGCCACAGTCATTTCAATGCTGAGGTTTGTAGTTGACAAGAACAATAAAAAAAAAGAATATTATTATTTATTATAAAGTTGCGCTTAAATCCTCCAGATCTGAATACCTGAACATTTTTTCCTGGAATACTAATACTCTTTTTTATCAAACAAACAAAGTATGATTTTCTATGAAGTGAGTGATCTAGCTCGCATTGAAGAGCCAAAAACAGTAAACTTTGAAAGTGTTTCAAGCCAAAAACAAGAAGCAGTAGTTAGCATAATTATTATAGTATGGTATGGTGGAGAATTAAAAAAAGACTCTGGATTTTCATTCTGATTCCAATTCAATGTGACACAACTGTAGTAGTAAAATCGGGTATTATCTGTTTAGGTGCCTGGGCCTTTAAGTCGGCACATAAGTTTCAAGGGAAAAAGAAGTTGTTCGAAGTTTGAGCATCATGAATGGGTTCCTTCATTTGATGAGAGTGATGAAAAAGAAAAAGCACAAGCTGAGAATGGAGACATTGTTTTGAAAAATGTGGTGAGTGGAAAAATATTTGTCGAATCATAATTTTAATCACTTCTTTATAGCCAGGAGAAATAAATATTTATGTCCTCTGGCAAATCTTGCTGTTATTGTTCTCGCTTTTTTTATGTTCTTTCTTTTCTAGTTATTATTTGAATGTAATAGATGACTAGTGTGAAACTATAGTTAAAAACAATCAGGTAATATATGTTGTGAATTAGTGAACAAGGTAAATAATTTTAACCAGGTAAATGTTATTTCAACCAGGTCACAGTTGTTCAATGGTTGGACAATGCTTTCTGTGGTTAAATCACCATCCACTAGAGACATACTGTACTGCCAAAATTATAGAGCTTTAGATTCTAGGACGAGAACAACTATGAGTACGAGATTATCTCATAGAACAACATTGAGCGCGTGCAAACCAACGTCATTTTGGCGGGAAAAATGTGATACCATCGTCATTTTAGTACGAGGTTTTGCAAAAATGTTGTCGAGGCAAAACAAGTCAAGAACACAGTGGTAGTTTTGCCATTTTTCGATCTGCAAAAGGGCTCAGTTACCAGCAACAAGAATAACTGAGCAATCTACAGTGCGAACAAAAAGTAAGATTAATCGCCTATGCTATAAATTTTTCAAGTATTTTTGATAAGAATGGGCAGTCAAATCTCATACTCGTTCTTGTCCTCGTCCTAGAATCTAAAGCTCTCTATTATTGAAAAAGACAATCTAAGATCGTAACTTGGGCTGTTATATTCACGTTCACTGTTCAAGGTGTCGATCATGAACACTGTGTAGTGGTTCTAAAAAAAGGATGTGTAACAGAACGAAAGATGTGCATGTCTCAAAGAAAGATCATGAAAAGTGTAATTTCTTTGGCAAAAAAAAAAAACAATGTATTTCATCATGAAAA
The DNA here is from genome assembly GCA_014634225.1 of Acropora yongei. Classification (NCBI taxonomy): domain Eukaryota; kingdom Metazoa; phylum Cnidaria; class Anthozoa; order Scleractinia; family Acroporidae; genus Acropora; species Acropora yongei. The sequence continues at coordinate 1,356,556 of BLFN01000158.1, read as the reverse complement.
CATTGCCTATAAGAAAAAAATACCCGCACTTGAGCGAACCTTGTGCCTTCATTACATGTCTGCAGTATTGCCATTGCATGTGACAGACATCTGAGATGAACTACGCTGGTAAACTCAGACTTGGCTTTTACCAAACTAATTATTATTCCTTGATTCATCTGTTAAAATTAATAGTACTATACCCACATTGATTGGGTTCATACTTTTCCCAACCAGGGGCTGGTTGCTCAAAGCATGGTTAGCGCTAACCATTAAGGTAAGAAGAATGGAAAACCTATACATTTCTATGCTAGCTACGTAGCACTGGTTAGCGCAAACCATTGTTAGAGAAGCCCCTGTCAGGTATTCTTAACTCCCCTTAAGCAACAATTGAGTTTAATCAATATTGTACTATTGAATTATGTCCAACTTCGTTATTTTGAACACTACAGTGTTCTTACCGAATAAACTTAATTTTCAAAATGAATGATTGATGGATGAAACATTTCTTTGAGTCAGAATGATCATGTCTTGGCCACCAATGTTAACTCTTCTCACTTGTTCTTTTATCTCTGAAGGAAGGAAATAAAAACTGTAACAGCAATCCCTCATGTTCATTTTACCGTCATTGTCTCTATGAACATGTTAGTGCTAAGGACACAGAGGAAATTGAATTAGTTGAGGTAAAGGACATTCTTGAAAAATGCATAATCATTTTATTTACTGTAATATTTTTATAGCATTGAACATGAACTAAGCAGACTTAAGGGTAGGACATTCTGTTTAATTAATTCATTTTAACTTGTGGATAACATGTTGTTTTAATAATTATATTGATCAAAATTAATTCTGCTATAGGAGGTCATAAATGTAGTGTTGGTCAAATTTAAAGGGATAATAATAATTATTATTAAGTACCGGTAAGCCATGATCGTCGCAGTTTTGAACGCAATTTAAGCAATTGCGAACAGAAGCCTGAAAAAGTCAGGACTTCAACAGGGTTTGAACCCGTGACCTCGCGATATCATACCCGTGACCTGGCTTAAATTGCGTTCAAAACTGCGACGATCATGGCTTACTTGATTTCAAATCCACAGTTCAATATATGAAACATTTCATATATCACTTCACAATAATTATTATAATTTGTTGGATTATATCCACACTTCAATCGCTAAAAGCAAGAAATGGTTGAATAGGTATTATACTAATAACATTGTTATCTATAACACAATAGCAAAATGCATCTTCATGTTAGAAAACAACTTTCTAGACTGGATCATTTGCAGTTATTGATTTCAGGGGTCTTCCTTGTGACGCCAAAGTGTGTTTTAAAACCAATTTACTGTTCTCGGTTAACTCTATTACAGTTTACTAAGTCACTTTGATGTTAAGACAAAATTAATATTATGCATGTTATCATGATCTTGAGCAGGCTGCTAAAAATGGATTGGATGACTGTCCCAATGGTATCTCACATAAACCCTCAGGCAAGATGAGTGTTAAATCAAGCCTTTCACGAGCCTCTATGT
>BLFN01000158.1:1343608-1346111 GCA_014634225.1 Acropora yongei | reverse complement strand
TGAACTCTCCTGGATTATATGGGAGTCTCCTGGATATTATTCAGAATGAATCTTCCAATCTCCCGAACAGGTCAATTCTTCTGGATAGAAACAATTTTGAACCTATTTCAGTTCTTAAGACTTTGCTCCACTGCGTGGGCTCAAACTGTACCTCCAAATGAAAACAATTATTATTTAGGTATCTCAAACTCATTTCACCATTTCTTAATGCATTTCTGCAACTTCTGGGATTCTCAAAAAAAACACATGTGGGGTGGGTGGGTTTTTTTGTTGGGAGAAGGGGGTGAGAACGCTGACAGCACAAAGTTTGTGGTTGATTGTGAGGAGAGGGGGCATTTATCTGAGTGCCAAAAATCTCCAGATTTTAGATCTCTACGGGTTGGAACCTCTGGAAAAGTACAGATTAAAACACCACCAAAGGTAATCCCTTAACAAATCATTATAATTGCCCAGAATAATCACAAGGGAGCTAAATGTGTAATAGTAACATTTAATGTCAAATTATGAAGTGTCAGTCCTCTTGATGAGGCACTTGCCTGCCACCTTTTCATGGCAGATTTTTGACCACAGAGAACAGCTAACGATTCCAAATTTTAGTTATTCATCATTTGCTCTGACACTCCAAATATCAGCATTGTCAGCCTGATATGGAGGTTATATGACACTAATCATGTTCTGTGATGCCAAATTTTTGGTGGTTCACTTCCTTATCATCGCTGCACCACAGTTTCTTCACAAACTTAACCGTTAACCCATTGGTTAGGCTCGATTTCCAGCTGGTTTGGGAGTGTGGTTGTCCTCCTCCCAAATTCTGGTGTGGGGCAAGGAATGTGGGCTCACAAAACGGCTGGAAATCAAGCCTACCCATTGGTCAGCTATGCATTTCTTTTAAGGTGATTCCCTGGTTTTGCATTGCGCAACCTCTTCTGCGCATAACTTGAGCGCCATTTTGTGTCTCGTCCCAGTCCCCTCCGCACCAATTCTCCATCCTGAGTGATCTCCAAATCCATGACCACATTTCATGGCAGTTTGTGAGGAAACAAGCCTGGTAGCCCCCGATTTTTTTTTCAGGTAGTTGCTAAGAACAGTCTAATAAATAACATATTTGAAGAAGAAAAAAAGTTTGATAATAGAACTTGATTTTTTCGGGAAAATAGTTCCGTTCTGGGTGTATTTTGGCCAAGGCGAGGACTTAAAGCTAACCACGGAACTGTCCGAAAAAGTGCAACATTCCCACCACCAGTCAATCAAAAACGGCTTAAATGAAGCAATACTGCTTATAAATGTGAATAAAAAAAGCTTTACTTTCGCAATAAAACTTTGTGTCTTTCAATGAACCAAGACTTAATTCTGTATGAAGGTGATTTGAATAATTTTTTAACGAGCAACCAGTAAAATACCCCACTTTAAGAGCCTACTGAAGCATAAACAAGTACGGTGCCCCATTTTTTATTGCATCTTTTTAATGTTCGTATCATAAATGTTAACTATGCCAAGTTTCAAAAAAAGTTTGATAGTAGAACAATAATTATTTCAAAGGAATTACCTTAAGCACACAAATTTGACAGGCTTAAATGTTCAGGAAGATATGGCCTGTGCAAGGGAAAACACCAGTTCCTATTAATTTTTGATCGCTGAAGTTAAGTCCTGTTGGACAGGGTTAATACCAGGATGGGCAACCATCCTGATATCCCTGTGCTCTATGCCTTGGGAAGTCAGGTTGGCATTGTATTCTACATTTACGCCTTCCATCTCTGCGATCGCTGAGTTTTAGTCGATCTCAACCTGACTTGAGGGTTTTTCTGCGGGTACTCCGGTTTTCCTCCCTCTCCAAAATCGACTCCCACTCAGAAAGTTCTGGTATGGGTGCTGTGCTCTGGGATCATGCATGACCCTTTGGCTGCAGCCTGAGGCACCTTTAATATACATTCAGTTGATCCTGTCTGAGCTGCGCCCCTTGCAATTCAGCCCTCGGGGCTACAAGTAAGGGTGATTACGTGCACTGGTATCATTATTTCTGTTTTTCCCACGAGGGCATGGTAACAAATTCAGCAATCTTATTGGTTCCTTACACAGTCCAGATTTTTCTATCTCTGCCCACAGGCACAGTAATGCTTACATGAGTTTTTTTCCTTTTGTTTACAAGCTTTTTACAAAACAGCTTTTTCATTAGACAAGAGAGTTGAAAAACAAAAACAGATTTCTATACAATATTGAAATGATGAAATTCCTCTTTGCGACATCCGTTAGTTTACTGCATTTACAAAGCACGGCATTTTTGTGCAGGTTAAAGTGAAATATTTAAAAAACTGTTTAAGAGAGTCAGGAAAAAAAATAATAAGTCATTTGACGTCTTAGGGCTGGTCCGTATAGTAAAAGACTGTGATCTCGGTCTTGAAAATGTTGCCCTCGTCCTGCGGCCTCGTGCAGCATTTTCGAGACCTCGGTCACAGTTTTTACTATAAGGACCTCCCAGCCGGCAAATAACATATATATATCCCAC
>BLFN01000158.1:1213299-1215799 GCA_014634225.1 Acropora yongei | reverse complement strand
GGCCTTGAAGCAGAGCCACGTATTTTCATTTGAATTTTCAATTTGCATATATAACCATTTATTTTCCCCCCTCCGGCCTGAGTTCGAACTAAAAGTAGTCGAATACATTTATGAAATTGAAAAGCATGAACCCTCACAATACGCGGGCGGAGACAGTCACGGTAATGACATCAATTACTCGTGAGTGACGCAAAGATGTCTAAAAGTAATGAGGATATGACCTAAGTATTTTGTTACTGCTCGCGTTCATTTATCGTTCTATCTATTGCTGTCTCGGGGTCCCTCAGAGCCCAAAGGTTCTGATTTCTGTGCTCAAAAACCATCGCTATAAAGAACCCTCTCTTTTAATATCTCTTCGTTGACCACAGACATTCCCGGGGCGATAGTGAGGTAGGTTTGAGGAAAGGTTTTCTTCTTTTTATTCCAGTTCGTCTCGACGGGTTTCAGTTTGAATTAGCCAACTCATTGGAAGTTCTAGGCGCCGCGATCCGAGACCACTTCAAGTGGAATGACCACATTAGCACCATAACCATCAAGGCTGCTAAACGTCTGTATCTTCCAAGACAATTGAAAAGAGCTGGGGTTTTTCTCTTGCGACTTTGTTATGTTCTACTGTAGTGTTATTAGATCCGTGTTAGAGTATCCATGCCAATTGTTTCATAGCTGGTTTCCTACTTACCTATAAGACGAGCTCAAATATATTCAGAGGTGTGCTATTCGTATTATTTTTCCGGACCTAAAATATAGTAGCGCACTGAAAGTCATTTATCAATACCCTCCAGGAAAGGCAAGACAAATTATCATATTTTTGAGGACATGATTAAAATCAAAGACCAAAAACTTGTTAATCTACTTCCTCCTAAGGCCACCAACACAACTCAGGCAATCCAAAATGTTTTCTGTTCCCGCATGTAAGACGGATCGGTTCAGAAACTCATTTATTACCTATGGCAACAGCTCGTAATTAAGCCGCTTTAGATATTTCAGATACTTAGGCTACATTTTTAAAGCCTTAAAGTTTTCTAAATTCATATTTTTTCCTCATTCTTTAATTAAACATGTAATTCGGACTGCGATTTCCTTTATTATGTCCTTTTTACGATTTATCTGTATCTTTATCTTACAAGACCGACGGTAGAGTTTCTTTTCATCTTGACAGGTTTGTCCTTTCAAGTCTAGCAGTTGTTTTTAAAAGGCTCAACAAACGACCAGCTTTGGGGTTAAGCTACGGATTTGTCCTACTTTTGAATCAAAATTACGACACATGGTAAGTTTAGTTAGCTGTTGGTATGTGAAGAAGGATTCGAAAAGAGCCGGTGTGATGCGTTTGACGGATCGATTTAGTGCAGGGCAGAAAATTGGTCTTCATGCAAACTCCAAACTGTTAGGTCGTTGCTTCGTTAAAGGTAAAAAAGCGGTTTCGAGAAGACCATACTAAATATGAAACCCCCCCCTTTTCCAGGGAAGACTTGATAGTTGTTTAGCGAGGAACCATAGACAACAAAAATGACGGACTTTCTTCCGGGGCACGTACAGTCTCCATTTTGGTTTTTCCACATTTTAATGTGGAAAAACGAATAGTCATACAGACGGAAAAACGGACTGCCCAGAACAGTGTTTTAAAACTCTGTTCTCGGCAGTCCTTAATAAAGAAGCCGTGTTCGTCACTACCATTTCCGGCTTAACCCTTCCATTTCACAGAACGCCCTGCAACGTTTTCGTTATTTTTTTTTCTTGTCATTATCGCAAAGTAAGGAGCAGTTTAAAACATCTGGTGCTCTGATGCATCTTCCCGCGGCTTCCTGTGTAAACAGCTATGACATTTACATCAAGGACGCCAATGTTAGAAAACTGAAAATGCACAATTTCTAGCCTTTCATTTTTTAAAACTTGCTTGGAACATTCATTGGCATTTCCAGGAGAGCCTCATATGGCGCTTTCAAGGTTTACAAAATGTCCAGCACTCCTAAATCGTTTTTCTTGCCTCATTTTGACCACATTGTAAATGGCAATTGAAAGTTATAGGGCTGTCAAACGTAATACATTTCGCAGTTTTTGTCTTATCAGCGGGTTTGACGTGGTTGTATTATTGAATATTGTCTTGGTCTTTGACCTTAAAGTCATAACGTTGAAGTAGAGGAAAGAAAATTTCAAATCGTGCAGCATTGAAATTACTCAATTTCTTTACTTTCTAAAGAAACTGCGGTGCTGCGTCGGTGGGAGGGACAAAAACTGATTTCGTTTTATCAAAAAAATTTGTTTTATCGAACGAGTTGGTAAAGGTCGAATTATACCACCGTGAAATATCAACTCGTTTGATAAAACCAAATTTTTGTCTTACTGCAAATACTCGGTACTTATCTTACAGTGGATAAACGACGGCATAGGTTGAGGGCACATTTAGCAGTTTACTAAGGTAAAAACCCTAAGCTTTCGCAAGACGGCTGGGAGTGATATGGGTATATCCGAGACTGCAAGGATGGTTTGAAGAAATGTTTAG
>BLFN01000158.1:1169721-1174721 GCA_014634225.1 Acropora yongei | reverse complement strand
TGAAATATTGAAAACAAGACAAAGAATGTTCACAAGGATTCAACGAAATCTTCTTACACAAAAGCAGAAGATGCGTCACTCGTTCATAGGCTCGTCAGGAAACTTGAAAACCTTAATTGATGTTACAGAAGTTTTGTTTTTCAATCATCTTTCATATGAAAAATATGTGTACATTTATCTTATTACCCTTAACTTGAGTCCGAACAACGTCCGATCTAGGCTACCATCTCAGCATATTTCTTCAGATCCAGCTTTTTGCGTGTGTTCTGTCGGTTTCGATTGAAACGGAAATCTCGCGGTGTTTTTCTTGGTTTCAAGTGCGTTTAAACCAGACCTGAAAATGTTGACGCCTGGCTCTGCTAAGACGTCAGCAGATGGCGTCAGGAATTAAATGTCTAAAGATTTTGCCATAGCAACCAATTTCAACTATTTTCATTTGATGTATTTCGTTGCAATTGTCTCCTTTAAAATGAAAAGGATTCAATTTATTCAATTGACGACACTTGAAAACAGTTGTTTACATGAAAAAAAAAAATTCTGCACGAAGCTATTATGCAAAGTTTAAAAACTTCACTTCGTCACATCCAGAATGGGATTATCGAGATTTTCTAGAGCACACCCCTGAGGTGTGCTTAAAAAGCGCATCCCAAGTAGATTGGGATGTCTGCCTTCCGAAAGCAAAGCAATTTTAATAACATACGAATGTTCATTTCTATGATTATTTTTCAGCAAGGTTTTATTGTATCAGGGGGACAAATAACAAAATATAAATTTCAAGACGAACAAAAATCAGATTCATGAAAGGATTTTCCATCCTAACATTTATTTTTTCCCGTATTTCGTGCATTCGTATATACTTTTTATACTTATTGAAGCATGCATCAATAACGATTTGTATTCGATAGTCGTTTACGTATTCAACTAAATACTCGGATTCTGGTCGTAGGCTTTGAAATTTGTTTTCCAGGATGCACAAAGAAGCTGATCATGCCCCTAGGGCATTGATAATGGAGTCAAACTGACCAGTGCTATTAAAAGATTATGTCAGCTTTCTCAATCAGTCATAACGAATTAGAATGTGGAATAAGGCCAGTGAGAAACCCATTTATCGGATTCGGATTACTCTGAACTTTAGGGTATTAGAAACTTTATTGATAAAGTGAATGTAAAAATGTTTCAAAGCTATTCTTAAAGCCCAGTTAAAGGTGCATTTATGACGATGCCTGCACAAACTTTACATACGTAATTGTCATCTTTAAACATTTTCGCATTCTGATCACTTTGTTGGTCCCTTTTCACGATTTCAAGAGAATCCTGCTTAAAACGCTTGGCGATCTATGACTTTATGGACTATAGGCGAATCAAGTGACGCTTTCAACAACTCCGAGGCTTCTTTGGCCATTCGTCATCAACAAAAACAAAACCAAAACCAATGTCATTTTTTAAGGAATCTGCTTTGTCCTTATTTGGTTGCCTCTGTTATCAACCGAAAGTTACCCTATGAATTTCTAGAGTGACGGCGTCCCTTTACAATCGTAGGTTTAATTTTTTGTGGGAATTTTTTGGAACTCAAATTACCGTTCATGACGCAACAATCAGACAAGAGTTTGACTCTTGTCTGGTTTGCAATGAATTGCAATCCAAAAGTCTTGAATCATAACTTTTGCATTCATTTTAAACCGCCAGAATTTCATGTATTTAGTACATCGTATATAAAAAAAAACAACAAAAAAAACAGAGCGTGTAAGGCGAAGATGTGTAAATCATCAATTGGGTTGAGTAACAGAATCATATATAAAAAACCAGAGTGTGTAAGGCGAAGATATGTAAATCATCAACTGGGTTGAGTATCAGAATACCACGAGACGTTTCAAGGTGATAGGTAATGCAGGGACTAACACGTTCTAGCTTACCTTTCGTCGTTGAAGAAATGCAGTTTGGACTAAAGAAAGACCTTGAGCCAGAATATCACCGCTTTTTCCAACGATATTCTTTTCCTTTATTAATCTCTTCGCTGACGGTGACCACCAATAAACTTCACCAAACTATTCAATCTATTATTCGTTAGCTCAGTAGGAGACGCGGGCGCAGGTTAGAGACGAGCCTGTCGGGGAGGTGGGGAATGGAAAAGGTAGCAAACATTCCACGATTTGCGCACCCTCAGACCAATCATTATCCGACATCTACTTTTTCTTCTTACTCAGACTTTCTGCTTCTTCAAATACAGTAGGTGAATATAACTGCTTACATTCTTTCCCTGGCGGATGTAAGTCTCACACCAACGCTTTTTGTCTCACGTCTCCCCTGGGGCAAACGAGCAGGTGTTTTCAATTATTATGGAAAATTATGCAAGACGTAGACCACTTTCATAAATGGCGGCGCATTTTGTTATTCCTTTGTATTTCTGTTAATTAGAGCTACTGGCCTCACTTGATTTAAATATTCTTCAGAATTTCGCCCTTGGCAGTGAGGCTAATAAGGCTTATTAGCATTAAAACAAAAGAATATTAAATTTGATCGCCATTATGAAAGAGGTCTATACTATCCAAAATGTTGCACTTCGCCAAGCGCCAATACCTAAGGGAAAGAGCTTATTTGAGATAATGAAGCCCCATCTCTAGCTCATGCTAAAAAATTCATAGCTATTCAATTACCTTTCGAACTTACAAACTCTGCAATCTAAAGGAAGGCATGTTTCATCTTGACGTTGCCAATTATAGATTTTTATCTCAGGTGGAAAAATATAGGCACCCTGAAATCAAAAACAAATCCTGCTGAGGCTAAACCAAGCTGAGTATTTGTTTTCCTTCCAGATACGAACGAATTCATCTTAAGAAAGAAAAGTTTGCTAATTTATGAAGGATGAGAGGATTTGAATTAAGAGTCAGATACTTGCACCACATGGTGAAAACTTTCAGATTGAAATGAACTCCTGAGAATTAAATCAACTTAACCTTATTTTGTTTAAGCTATCATGGTGTGCGTTTCCAGAAAGCTGTAAATTTAATGGTCAAATTAATATTTGCGGACCCCCGTTGAAAAGTTCAAAGTTTCTTAAATATATTACTCAATCAAAAAAAAAATTAGCCTTACACAATTTATTTGATGGGTTCCTTCTGCAAGGAATAGATAGAGACATTGCATTACAGTTTCCGTTCACGTGGGGTCCATCTAATTTAAATTATTCTAACAGGGATTTCTTCAGCGATTATTTTTTTCAAAACCTTGGCATGTCATTAATACCCTTTGTGGTTTGCTGAAGTGATATTCAGCCAAAGTTGCTCTTACCAGATCAGCAAACTTGCTTGTTAAAACTCCTCCTTGTGGTCCCGCGGTTAGCATTTATCACCCCAGGTTGAATTCTATATATATTGTCCTATCTTCGGTTTCAAACTTAGGTGAGTAATCAGTTTCAAACATGAAGGTTTATGAGACGTCCAAAACATTCAATGGGTATAATGATGGTGCTTGCCAAAGAGAACAAGAACAAGTACAAAGATTTCAGAGCTCCAGGGAGGTGCTAAAAGTTGTCCCTTCACCTGTTACCAAGCAACCATCCCTAAATCATTTCACGTGCGCATTAACACCATTCCGTCATTCATTAATTTCCATTCGTTCGTTGACATTCAGTTTTATTCCTGAATTACTCAAATGAAAAAGTTCTTTTAACCTTCGTCACAAGTCCACGAAAGTTAAATTATTAGTGTTTTTGGAGCGTTTGCATGTTCGTTTAAACTTTCCTTTTTACAACTATGTACGTGTTTAATCTTCTTATTATCTTATATTTATTATCAATAGTCTCCTGTTGTTTTAAAATAATGCTATGCTGATTATAGCGCAGTTCTCAAACGACTGTTGAAAAACACCAGATTACTCGGACAAATGGTAGCAGGAGAAAACAACGCGATAAACCAATAAAAAATGCTAGCAATTACCTGTAACTTGCTCAGAGCGCGGGAAAAATCGTGCGTACAAGGCGTGATTTTGGTTTTCCTTCTAATTGGTTAAAAAAATGCGGCAAGATATGTTTTTGGCAATTATATTTTTTGACCCGAAGTGATGATTTTGCAAAGGTTATAGTCTTTGCATGGAGGTCATTTTTGTCAATATTGAAAATGGTCTCATTTGTCGAATATTAGGTGATTTTGAAAGTGTTTTTTTGCATAGAATAACTCTATTGTGTCTGTAGATTAATTTTAGATATGTTAGTGGCAATTTTATTTTTTGACCCAAAGTGATGATTTTGCAAAGGCTATAGCCTTTGCCTGAAGACCAAGTTTGCCAATTTTGAAAATCGTCTCATTTTTCGAATATTAGGTGTCTTTTAGAGTGGTTATTTGCAAAGAATGACTCTGTTGTGTCTGTAGATTTATTTTTGATATGTTTGTGGCAACTTTAGTTTTTTGACCCAAAGTGATGATTTTGCATGGGCTATACCCTTTGGATGGAGACCATTTTTGCCAATATTAAAAATGGTCTCATTTTTCGAATATTAGGTGTTTTTGAAAGCGGTTTTTTGCATAGGATAACTCTATTGTGATATGTTTGTGGCAATTTTATTTTTTGACCCAAAGTGATGATTTTGCATAGGCTATAGTCTTTGCATGGAGGCCATTTTTGCCAGTATTGAAAAGGGTCTCATTTTTTAAATATTAAGTGTTTTTTAGAGTGGTTTTTTGCAAAGAATAACTCTATTGTGTTTGTAGAATCGTTTTTGATATGTTTTTGGCAATTTTATTTTTTGACCCGAAGTTATGATTTTGCAAAGGCTATAGCGTTTGAATGCCGACCCCTTTTGCCAATATTGAAAATGGTCTCATTTGGCGAATATTAGGTGTTTTTAGAGTGGTTTTTTGCATAGAATAACTCTATTGTGTCTGTAGATTCGTTTTTGATATGTTTTTAATTTGGATATTTTATTTTTTGACCCAAAGTGATGATCTTGCAAAGGCTATAGCCTTTGCATGGAGACCATGTTTGCCAATATTGATAATGGTGTC
>BLFN01000158.1:1071214-1072701 GCA_014634225.1 Acropora yongei | reverse complement strand
GCTGGGGGAGAATACTGTGAGAGCGTTAAGCAAGCTCTTTTGGGTGAATTCAAAATTAGGGGGAGGAATCCTGCTATTTTTGGTTATTAGAGAGCCCTTGATCTACCACTCCCAAATAGCAACTTTCAAGCCACATGGGCAGTATTGTTTTTACCTCTAGAATTGATTTATTTCCTCTTTCATAAGTGCAGCCTGTTAGGCAAAGGGACGGATACATGGACATCGGAGTGCACACAAGAAACTAAGATTTCACAGTCAAATGTAACTTTTTTTTATTATTGAGAAGAAAAATTAATGCTATTATCATTATTACGGATACTGTGAGAAAATTCGAAACTAGAGATCAATAATGGTAAATAGTAATAAGTTACGAAGAGGCTGTCAGATTTGCTAATCACGAGTACGTATATACATGTATGATCACTGTCAGGGACAGATGATCAGTAGTAGAGACAGATGATCAGTTATAGGGACAGACAATCACTGTCAGGGACAGATGATCAGTGATAGGGACAGACAATCACTGTTAAGGACAGATGATCAGTGCCAGGGACAGATAATCAATAATAGGGACAGATGATCAGTGATAGGGACAGATGATCAGTGCTAGGGACAGATGATCAGTAATAGGGACAGATAATCAGTGATAGGGACAGACAATCACTGTCATGGACAATCACTGTTAAGGACAGATGATTAGTGCCAGGGACAGACAATCAGTAGTAGGGACAGATGATCAGTGATAGGGACAGGCAATCACTGTTAAGGACAGATGATCAGTGCCAGGGACAGACAATCAGTAGTAGGGACAGAGGATCAGCGATAGGGACCTACAATCACTGTTAGGGACAGAAGATCACTGTTAGGGACGGTTGATCGTTAGTAGGGACTTACAATGAAGTATAGAGTGTTAAACGCTCAGGACATTCTATGGGGTCATACATGAACTCCTGACCGGTACGACCCGCCTGCGCACACCAGCGGATACACGCATAAGAACACAACAATTGGCGCACGCGCAGACAGAATGCCCATCTGCTTTTTTCGGCTACGCAGATCTAAAAATGCGCGCCCGTGTACCCAGTATGGCAGTATTTTCCGCATCTTCGCTTCTCAAGTTCACAAGGGGGTGCTCAAGGTGTCTTGTAACGATTCAGGAAATAAATGCATTCCAGGATAAAGGAGCCATTTGTCTGCGGGGTGTTTTCAGAGACTGGGTCGAAAATCTGAAAACAGGCATAGCAGCCACTCTCAAGAACCCCAGTGAAAGGGGCGAGTGGATTCAAAGTGAAGATTCGGAGACATTTTACTTTAACGATTACTTCAACTGGAGGAGAATTCCGGAATTTGAGGACTTTGCGTTCAAATCACCAGCTGCTGAAATAGCCGCAAAACTTATGAAATCCGAGGTAACTTCATCTATTGTTGTCCACTGGGATTTTTCGGTATTTCCGGGGAGAATTGAAATGGAACGGTACATCCAGGGG
>BLFN01000158.1:912568-917568 GCA_014634225.1 Acropora yongei | reverse complement strand
TGTTATGAAAAGGCTTTGAAAAGTGCCAGGGAAGCTGGCGACCGGGCTACAGAAGGCAATGCTTATATGAAACTAGGAATAGTTTACAAATCCTGCAGCCATCTTCCAAAAGCTATAAAGTGTTTTGAACAAGCTTCGAACAATGCCAGGGAGGCTGGCGACCGGGCTACAGAAGGAAAAGCCTATTTCAATCTTGGGGTAGTTTACAATTCCCTTAGTGATATTTTAAAAGCTATCGAGTGTTATGAAAAGGCTTTGCAAAATGCCTGGGAAGCTGGCGACCGGGCTACAGAAGGAGAAGCCTATTTCAATCTTGGGGTACTTCACAAATCCCGCAGCGATCTTCCAAAAGCTATCGAGTGTTATGAAAAGGCCTTGAAAAGTGCCAGTGAAGCTGGCGACCGGGCTACAGCAGGAAAAGCCTATTTGCATCTTGGGATAGTTTACAGTTCCCGTCACAATCTTTCAGAAGCTATCGAGTGTTATGAAAAAGCTTCCGACAATGCCAGGGAAGGTGGTAACCGAGCTAAAGAAGGAGAAGCCTATTTCCATCTTGGGGTAGTTTACAGTTCCCGTAACGATTTTCCAAAAGCTATCGAGTGTTATGAAAAGGCTTCGAACAATGCCAGGGAGGCTGGCGACCGGGTTACAGAAGGAGAAGCCTATTTCCATCTTGGGATAGTCTACCAATCCCGCAGCGATCTTCCAAAAGCTATCGAGTGTTATGAAAAGGCTTCGAATAGTGCCAGGGAAGCAGGCGATCAGGTTACAGAAGCACAAGCCTATTTGAACCTTGGGATAGTTTACAAATCCCGCAGCGATCTTTCACAAGCTATGGAGTGTTATGAAAAGGCTTTGAAAAGTGCCAGGGAAGCTGGCGACCGGGCTACAGAAGGAAAAGCCTGTTTGCATCTTGGGATAGTTTACAAATCCCGCAGCGATCTTCCACAAGCTATGGAGTGTTATGAAAACGCTTTCAAAAGTGCCAGGGAAGCTGGCGACCGGGCTTCAGAAGGAAAAGCCTATTTCAATCTTGCAATAGTTTACCAATCCCGCAGCGATTTTCCAAAAGCTATTGAGTGTTATGAAAAGGCTTTGAAAAATGCCACGGAAGCTGGCGACCGGGCTATTGAAGGAAATGCCTATTTCAATCTTGGGATAGTTTACCAATCCCGCAGCGATTTTCCAAACGCTATCGAGTGTTATGAAAAGGCTTCGAACAATCGCAGGGAAGCTGGCGACCGGGCTACAGAGAGAAAAGCCTATTTGAATCTTGGGATAATTTACATTTCCCGCAGCGACCTCGCAAAAGCTATCGAGTCTTATGAAAAGGCTCTGAAATGTGCCGGGGAAGCTGGCGACCAGGCTGCAAAAAGAGAAGCCTATTTCCATCTTGGGATAGTCTACCAATCCCGCAGCGATCTTCCGAAAGCTATCGAGTGTTATGAAAAGGCTTCGAACAGTGCCAGGGAAGCTGGCGACCAGGTTACAGAAGCGCAAGCCTATTTGAATCTTGGGATAGTTTACAAATCCCGCAGCAATCTTCCACAAGCTATGGAGTGTTATGAAAAGGCTTTGAAAAGTGCGAGGGAAGCTGGCGACCGGGCTACAGAAGGAAAAGCCTGTTTGCATCTTGGGATAGTTTACAAATCCCGAAGTGATCTTCCACAAGCTATGGAGTGTTATGAAAAGGCTTTGAAAACTGCCAGGGAAGCTGGTGACCGGGCTACAGAAGGAAATGCCTGTTTGCATCTTGGGATAGTTTACAAATCCCGAAGTGATCTTCCACAAGCTATGGAGTGTTATGAAAAGGCTTTGAAAAATGCCAGGGAAGCTGGCGACCGGGCTTCAGAAGGAAATGCTTATTTCAATCTTGCGATAGTTTACCAATCCCGCAGCGATCTTCCAAAAGCTATCGAATGTTTTGAAAAGGCTTTGAAAAATGCCAGGGAAGCTGGCGACCGGGCTATTGAAAGAAATGCCTGTTTCAATCTTGGGATAGTTTACCAATCCAGCAGCGATCTTCCAAAAGCTATTGAGTGTTATGAAAAGGCTTCCAACAATGCCAGGGAAGCTGGCGACCGGGCTATCGAAGGAAATGCCTATTTCAATCTTGGGATAGTTTACCAATCCCGCAGCGATTTTCCAAAAGCTATCGAGTGTTATGAAAAGGCTTCGAAAAATCGCAGGGAAGCTGGCGACCGGGCTACAGAAGGAAAAGCCTATTTGAATCTTGGGACAGTTTACAAATCCTGCAGCGATCTTCCAAAAGCTATCGAGTGTTATGAAATTGCTTTGAAAAATGCCAGTGAAGCTGGGGACCTGGCTACAGAAGGAAATGCCTATTTCAATCTTGGGATAGTTTACAAATCCCAAAGCGATCTTCCAAAAGCTATCGAATATTTTGAAAAGGCTTCGAACAATAGAAGGGAAGCTGGCGACCGGGCTAAAGAAGCAAAAGCCTATTTGAATCTTGGGATAGTCTACAATTCCCGCAGCAATATTCCACAAGCTATCGAGTGTTATGAAAAGGCTTTGAAAAGTGCCAGGGAAGTATGCGACCGGGCTACAGAAGGAAATGTTTATTTGAAACTAGGAATAGTTTACAAATCCTGCAGCGATCTTCCAAAAGCTATGGATTGTTTTGAACAGGCTTCGAACATTGCCAGGAAGACTGGCGACAGGGCTACAGAAGGAAAAGCCTATTTGCATCTTGGGGTAGCTTATAATTCCCTTAGTGATATTTTAAAAGCTATCGCGTGTTATGAAATTGCTTTGAAAAATGCCAGTGAAGCTGGGGACCGGGCTACAGAAGGAAATGCCTATTTCAATCTTGGGATACTTTACAAATCCCGAGGCGATCTTCCAAAAGCTATCGAATGTTTTGAAAAGGCTTCGAACAATAGAAGGGAAGCTGGCGACCGGGCTAAAGAAGCAGAAGCCTATTTGAATCTTGGGATAGTCTACAATTCCCGCAGCAATATTCCACAAGCTATCGAGTGTTATGAAAAGGCTTTGAAAAGTGCCAGGGAAGCTGGCGACCGGGCTACAGAAGGAAATGTTTATTTGAAACTAGGAATAGTTTACAAATCCTGCAGCGATCTTCCAAAAGCTATGGATTGTTTTGAACAGGCTTCGAACAATGCCAGGGAGGCTGGCGACCGGGCTACAGAAGGAAAAGCCTATTTCAATCTTGGGGTAGTTTACAATTCCCTTAGTGATATTTTAAAAGCTATCGAGTGTTATGAAAAGGCTTTGCAAAATGCCTGGGAAGCTGGCGACCGGGCTACAGAAGGAGAAGCCTATTTCGATCTTGGGGTACTTTACAAATCCCGCAGCGATCTACCAAAAGCTATCGAGTGTTATGAAAAGGCCTTGAAAAGTGCCAGTGAAGCTGGCGACCGGGCTACAGCAGGAAAAGCCTATTTCCATCTTGGGATAATTTACAGCTCTCGTCACGATCTTCCAAAAGCTATCGAGTGTTATGAAGAGGCTTCGAACAATGCCAGGGAAGGTGGCGACCGGGCTAAAGAAGGAAAAGCCTATTTTCATCTTGGGGTAGTTTACAGTTCCCGTAGCGATTTTCCAAAAGCTATCGAGTGTTATGAAAAGGCTTCGAACAATGCCAGGGAGGCTGGTGACCGGGCTACAGAAGGAAAAGCCTATTTGAATCTTGGGATAGTTTACAAATCCCGCAGCGACCTCTCAAAAGCTATCGACTCTTATAAACAGGCTTTGAAATGTGCCAGGGAAGCTGGCGACCAGGCTACAGAAGGAGAAGCCTATTTCCATCTTGGGATAGTCTACCAATCCCGCAGCGATCTTCCGAAAGCTATCGAATGTTATGAAAAGGCTTCGAACAATGCCAGGGAAGCTGGCGACCGGGCAAAAGAAGGAGAAGCCTATCTGAATCTAGGGATAGTTCACCAATCCCGCAGCGATCTTCCAAAAGCTATCGAGTGTTATAAAAAGGCTTCGAACAGTGCCAGGGAAGCTGGCGACCAGGTTACACAAGCACAAGCCTATTTGAATCTTGGGATAGTTTACAAATCCTGCAGCGATCTCCCACAAGCTATGGAGTGTTATGAAAAGGCTTTGAAAAGTGCCAGGGAAGCTGGCGACCGGGCTTCAGAAGGAAATGCCTATTTCAATCTTGCGATAGTTCACCAATCCCGCAGCGATCTTCCAAAAGCTATTGAGTGTTATGAAAAGGCTTTGAAAAATGCCAGGGAAGCTGGCGACCGGGCTATTGAAATAAATGCCTGTTTCAATCTTGGGATAGTTTATCAATCCAGCAGCTATCTTTCAAAAGCTATTGAGTGTTATGAAAGGGCTTCCAACAAAGCTAGGGAAGCTGGCGACCGGGCTATTGAAGGAAATGCCTATTTCAATCTTGGGATAGTTTACCAATCCCGCTGCGATTTTCCAAAAGCTATCGAGTGTTATGAAAAGGCTTCGAACAATCAAAGGCAAGGTGGCGACCGGGCTACAGAAGGAAAAGCCTATTTGAATCTTGGGATAATTTACAAATCGCGCAGCGACCTCCCAAAAGCTCTCGAGTCTTATAAAAAGGCTTTGAAATGTGCCAGGGAAGCTGGCGACCAGGCTACAGAAAGAGAAAGCTATTTCCATCTTGGGATAGTCTACCAATCCCGCAGCGATCATCCGAAAGCTATCAAGTGTTATGAAAAGGCTTCGAACAATGCCAGGGAAGCTGGCGACTGGGCCAAAGAAGGAAAAGCCTATCTGAATCTAGGGATAGTTCACCAATCCCGCAGCGATCTTCCACAAGCTATCGAGTGTTATGAAAAGGCTTCGAACAGTGCCAAGGAAGCTGGCGACCAGGTTACAGAAGCACAAGCCTATTTGAATCTTGGGATAGTTTACAAATCCCGCAGCGATCTTCCACAAGCTATGGAGTGTTATGAAAAGGCTTTGAAAAGTGCCGGGGAAGCTGGCGACCGGGCTTCAGAAGCAAATGCCTATTTCAATCTTGCAAT
>BLFN01000158.1:880355-883487 GCA_014634225.1 Acropora yongei | reverse complement strand
GGGTAGCCCCCCCCCCCCAACCCTGAGGCTTAACTTTGAAAGGTGCATTAATGCTTAGACCTTCCTCCCGTCCTGGCCTCGTGGCTCAATCTTAGGATGTATGGCACTTCCCGGCTTAACCTCTATATTCCATCGATTTCCAGTGAAAAATGGCCAAATTAGTTCCTTTTCACATTGATCGCACACGGTAAAATTAACATTGTTATATGGTCATTTTTCGCGGTGTTTTGAGAATTCACCTTCCATCAATACCGAGCACGTGAGCTCTTGAATGACTTACCCCGTGGACAGGAAATATGATTCCCATGTGGTCGGCGCTTCTTTGGTTGAATGAACGTTTCTCTGAACACCAGTCACGTTAACTTGCCGTGAGCCAATCTTCCTGCTGGATTTACCAAGCATTTTCTATGAAGGAAAATACATTTCCTATTTAATAAGAACTAAGATTAGCAGGAGTTCACAAGGGGTGGAAGAATGGAACAGTTAGGCAATCGGATAGCCTCTCTTCTGACGATGTATCTGCTAAATCTTAAGATATTTATAAGAATAAGTTAATTAATTATTCTGGAGATTAGTTAGATGCGACCCTTTTTATCATTGTTATTTATTATTTGGTTTTATTATTGTACTTATTTAAAAATCTCGCATCGTATTATTTTTCATTCTTAATTTCATATTAGGCTGGTAACTAATAATAATAATAACAATAATAACTTTATTTAAGTCTCAATGGATTCAGCTATAAAGCATAGTTGCTTTACTAATTGAGGAGACTCGAAATCAAACTAAATCACAACAAATTAAATCAAATCAAATCAAACTGTATATCGTTCTTACTGACAAAATAAATGTGGATGCAGATGTAGAATGTAATCCTCACACACACACCCCACAATTCTCGTATCAACTCTATGGAATACCTAACGGTCAATAAGTCATCTTAACTATCTTTCTACCGTGGTAATTAAGTTTGACCCTTATCAAAGTCTCCCCCTCTGATACTACACTAGTTACTGTACTGAAGTTCTTTTTAAACTAAATCTCTCACTCCTATCCAATGAGATGCCTTAAGAGTTCGGTGACAAAAAGTTCGTAGCAGCTCTAAATAGAAAAAGAAAATGTCTACATGACAAGCAGTAAGATGATTGCTTACGTAGGATGATTCACATAGATTTGTTGTTGAGTCAAAAGCAATGAATGTCATATCTTCAGGAATGCCTCTTTTGACCATGATTCTCTGCAGAAGGAGATTTGCACCTGGAAACATGATAATATTAGAGTCAAAGATGTTTCAGTAGAAACTACAACCCTGGGCAAAATTTTTGGGTCACTGTTAATCCTCTAACCCCCTCCCATGTGCAACATTTGAATAAGGCATTGAAGCTTTTCTCCTCTTTGTTCACAAGGTTGAAATTGTGCAGAAGAGAGGGCCATTAAAGAGCTTCACAAAGAGTTTTGTTCCTTAGTAAACAGCAATTTTGTCCACAGTTTTTACAAGACTTAATGACTGAAAACGTTTTGATCTGGGTCAAAGTATTAACTCAATTAATTTTTGTGCTATTGATTTAAGTAACAAGGCTCCGTCTCTCCTCAAATGAGCAACTCAGTGTTTAGGTTTGTTCAAAGTTCAACTCCTTCACTACCTGTGTAATTAATGGTCAGTGGTCTATGCCAAGTCAGTTGGAGAGGAATGATCAATTTAAAGATGATAATAATAATAACAATAATTATTATCTTTCAACTGATTATTAAACCTTGTGTGCATTGGTAATCTTAGGTTTCATCTAGTCATGTCCCTTTTCTTTCAAAAGGCAGGTGAGTTTCACAGAGACAAGGAACAGACCTTCAGATATGAAACCCTTGAGCTGATCCTTTCTGTAGAACATTTCAGTCCTTTGAGTTTCCTAAAATGCAAAAGCAAAGCAGCAGTTTACCATGGCTCACATAACAATAATTATTATTAATATTATGATAACACAATAATTTATGCCCAACATTTATTTTGGAATAACTACAGTATTGGGTCATTATTCTCATCTGCATCAACTTTCTAAATGCAAATAAGCATGAATGTGATTTCAATAGTGGCATATAAATAAATTAATCGCAAAGCCTGGACATTCCAAACTATACAGTAGGGCCTGCAACAGAAATCCTGGTTTCATTTCTTCTGTTGAAAAAATTATTGCTGTTTTCGTCATTCTTTCCCCCTCTATATATTCTGCTCAATCCTGGTGGCACATGACCATATCAGCAATATGAGATTACACTCCAGACTATTTATTGAAATGATTGAAGTTTCTCTCCAACTAGGCTTTGCCAATGCAAATAAATTTTACTTTGACTTCCCGGTTACCAAGTAAACAAATGTTTTGCAAAAGACAGTCTTTTTTGCAAGGCTTGACCAAGCCACAGTTAGTTAAACACAAAGCAATCACAGAAACATACCTCTCCCTGTGAAACTGTCTTTTTTACAGAGTAAACACCATCTTCATTGAGTAATAGCAGAGTCTTCTTATCCAGCGGATTATCAGGTATCTAAATAAGAATGCACACATGAGAGGAAATCAGAAATCTGTGTTGCTAGAACAGATATGCAAAATCTCCTGACTGGTCACAATTCTGATCAAAGGTTCCAGTAGACTAAAATGTCCAATTATTATTATCAATAGTTATTTTTGTTAAAATTCCAAACACAACATTGATGATTTGTCTCCCACAACCCTAAAACCATGTTCAAGTCCACTACCAAAAATTATTACACATGACTGCAAAATATATCAACATTTTACTACAGGGATCAACTTATGTCCAAACTGGGGTAGGAGTGAAAATCAATGGAAATCGCATGTACCAATGAGATGACCTGCACTTGTTAACAAGTATTACTGTTACTGTACACAGAGAAGGAGTAGTCAACTGTCAAGTCCTCCATTTTTAAGAGCAGAAAAGAAAAGATTACAAAAAAATTACACAACTCAAGCCTGTGTCTCTACAAGTTGGGACTAAAATTGTTTTCTATTTGGATCATGAGTACTATAGGTGGCCTTGGCCGATATATTGGCCAACAGCGACTATCTACTGATAGTCGACCGATGGATGACCAATATTGTTCAACTGTCCGCCGATGCA
>BLFN01000158.1:662798-665940 GCA_014634225.1 Acropora yongei | reverse complement strand
CCCCCCCCCCCCAGTCATTTTATGCTTGCCACGGGCCTGGGTGGAGAAGATTAGACTCAAGCCACTTGATGCTGATTGTCTCAACACCATACCAGGGAGCTTGCGTAACATAACATTGTGATCAATGGTGTCGAAGGCCTTTCTAAAATCGATGAACTACACCGCTAACAAGGCCATTGTCGATAATAACCGACCAGCTGTTTGCAGCATCAACCAGCGTAGTAAGAGTACTGTGTAACCATCGAAATCCACATGACAGTGGCTTAGAAGGTTAATGTTAAGATACTAATTTGATCGCAAATTCGTTTTTCAAATATTTCGACAACGGTTAGTATGACAGATATTGATCGATAATTGTTAGGGTCATTCCTTTTGTCCTTTTTGAAAACAGGAGTCGCTCTTTTGCCAATTTCCACTCGTCTGGATAGATACCAGTCTCAATCGATTTAGCAAAGATTTGTGTGAGAAATGGTGAATCTATGCTGGCAGCCATTTTTAAGAGTTTATTTGGAATATTATCTAATCCGGCCGACTTCAATTAGTTTGGACAAGAGCTTATACTACATCCAGCGATGGAGGTCTCAATGGGAACTCTTCCCCCGCCGCCACAAAAAGCTCACCCACCCGAAGGAAGTGTGGTATTTACCTTTTCAACTGTAAAAATTTCTGGTTTGCATAAATCCAAGGGGTACATAGCTCAGCAGCTCCCTCTGAATATAAGAAAAGTCTACTGCCATTGTGTATCTTACAATCACTCACGAGGCAGAGGCACGGCTTCAGCGGAGAATTTGAGGGGAACCAGGAAGCTCGTATCGAGAACTTTTGTCGGTTAACGGAGTTCCAATCACACAATCGGTTATGTGGCCGTGATAGCAAACAAACACTCAACATGTGTTTCTTGGATAAACTGTGAGACGGGTTTGAAAAACCAAAATTACTTTAATTTGGAAACACAGTTTGAGCCTACTCAGCAGAGCAAAGTCTTTAAAACTTAAAAAGGTTCAAAGTGGAGATTTGGTGACCCCTAAGGGAGACCGGGAGATTCGTTCCGCATCCAGGAGAATCTAGGATGATCCGGAAGGGTTGGCACGTATACAGTGTCTGCATCTTGATGTAATGGATGGGTCTGAAGAGGATTGTGAGGGCCTAGTCTGAAACCTTCTCGTCTGATAAATACCTTGGGTTCGAAATAGACAGCAGATTACTTTGTTCAAATTGTCCAAAAATCAATCATCATATTTAATTAATGTAAGCTCTTATATATGAAGAAGGATGATGAATGTTGACAACAGTTGATATTTGAGCAAAGAGGCATGGGGGGAGGGGAGGGTTAAGCTGATTTGGGAGTAGAGAAAACTGAGAACTTCTAACAACTACTGACAACTTGTGATCTTCGAAAAATGACCACATATTAATTAATAAGTTCTTCCAGGCTGAACCATCAAAATTGGTCAGAATTTTGGTCCCATTTGACTCCTTTGCAAATGTCACCATAAAAAAACACATCTCCAATCAAAGGTCCTGAATATCTTGTGTTCACGTGTTTCATAGAATTCATCCTTGTCAGCTGCTTTCACAGTCAACTCCAGGACAAAAATATTCTTTATTAGCTGTATTCTTCTAGTTCAACATTTTCATTTTCCTCCCTTACAGGAACAAATTCTACACTGCAAAGAACATGTCTGCAAAAACAACCTGTATTTAAGATAATCATCATTTCACAGTGGACCAATAAATGGGCAAACAGACAACTCACATTAGCAAATCTTTAAGGTTACCAACAAGGTGCTAGGCAGATCAGTTGGCTATTTCCAAATGCAAAAAGAACTCAAGGAAACCCAAAAAGGTCAAAAACCCTTGAGCAATAAAATTATTTTTCAACTTGGAACCCTCAATCCCTATGAAATCAATGAACACTTCTCATTCAACAAATTACCAGTATTTGCATTCTTATAATACCACATTTCCACTAATATCAATAAATCAATAATAATGTGTGAAAATCATCATGGACTTGTCTGCAGCTCTGCGTACAGTGATTAGATTTTCCAGCCTCATCAAAAGTGATTCCAGACTGAAATAAGATGTATCCATCATTAAGTGTCCAATCACACCCTTCTCTCTAACACAAGTGCTAATAAATTCCGATAACAAGGTCATAAGGTGTCCTCTTCACTATACCCTCAAGGAGACAAACAGTAATTTAACTTTGTTCTTTCCTCTTTAAGACCACTTTATGCCTTACTGTAACAGTGTTATGATATTCTTCATACCTTTGGCAGAATGTTTATTGGATATTTACCTTCACCAGCCGTAAACTCGCACTGCTTACTCTCTGTAACTGGTATCACACTATCATAGAGGTAATATAAATTATTTTTCCTGAGAAACACACAAGAAATATTGCATCGGAGCTGTCACAAAGTGACATGGCAAGATATATTTTGAAACAGTATCAACTGATTTCCTTAGGTAATATACTCAGAGTTATCAAATATTATAAGATTGCATTAGATGTATTTGGGTAATTCAAAAATCACCAATAGACTCAAGCAAATGATTAATATTGCTTTTATTGCAGTAATTTGGAGGTCATTTGACTTCAAAGTAAATGCGATCTTCAGAAAAATTATCTGAAGGAAAAAAATCTTCCACACAAATATTGCATGAAAAGTTATTAGTGGGTCTTACCTCCATTTTAATGTTTTTTTCTTTCACCCGAAATGGCTCCGATGGGGTCATCAATACCTTGCAGACCTCAGGGGTCCTGCTAGGGATGTGAATAATCCTGACGTATTTAACTTCTTCCCGTAAGAGCATTCAGCGCTACTGTTACTGTCAACCTTATGTTTTCACCAACCCAACTTTCTTTACAATATAAACTAATCTTGATTTTTTTACTTTCTGGCTGAATTTCTTTGGTACCTTCTTTATGTTCTCCATCTGTTTTCCTTTTTCTCATAAAAAAAAGTTCATCTTGTGCTATGAAACATGTCAAAAACAAGTATTATTTGGATAACTTTACAATTGCTATCCTGTGTGGCATTTACAACTTAGTTTATGACATACCGGTAATAGAACAATGTTGATAACAAATACTGACAACTTATTTTAGTATTGATTGAACAATAGTTTTAACTAT
>BLFN01000158.1:629599-632788 GCA_014634225.1 Acropora yongei | reverse complement strand
CCCTCTCCCCCCAACTCACCGCCTCGCGCGCGCGCGCTTTCGATTTCTTTTCTCCCTTCCCCTTTCTAGCCCCTGCCATGCAGGCTATTTGCGATCAAAACCCATGGAAAGACGTAAAAAGTTCAATTGTTTTTTTTGAATTTCCTGCCTTGCCGATGAATGCCTCAAACTACTGGAGTGCGGCGCTGATTATCTACATCTCGATGTGATGGACGGGTCAGTAACAAAATAGATAAACATTAGTCACTTTTTTTGCAATTGCTGTCTCATCGTTCATAGCATTAAATGTGGTTGCGTTCGGTTTGTGTTCATTCATGCTGATCATCCCGTTTCTGCTTGTGTTTTCCAGGCATTTTGTGCCAAATTGGACTTTTGGGGCTCCACTTGTCAAGCGCTTGAGGAAAAAGGTACCTGATGCGTTTTTCGGTGCGTAAATAGTTAACAACAAGCAAGGCTTTCTCAAGATCTTAAGACAATAATTTACAGTAAAAATTAATTTTTTTTTGAAAAATTCAGGACTTCAAAGGGGGTTTGAAGCAGTGACCTTGTGTCGATGTGGGTGTGACACTCTAACCAACTGAACAGAACTCATAGCTGATGGTGGGAGCTGGTCATTTGTGGGTTCAAAATATGATTAAGATTACTGTGATGAATGAATAAATGGAGTGACATGATATATGAAATGAATCGTATATTGGACTGCAGATATGGAATCAAGTGAAGCTATGATCCTCACAGCTATGAATACAATTTTAGCAATTGAACAGAGATGTCTCAAAAATTCAGGGCTTCAACGGGGTTTTAACCTCATGATGCTGGTGTGTCCATTTAGTCTACCTGTAGCTTTTAATATTACACATACTGAAATTTTTACTGTTTATACGTAAAATAACAAAGTATATAATGTATGTATCAATCCTAAGAACTTGTTAAGCTATAGTCATCACGTTTGAGGCTGATGTCAAATTCTTCAGTGCCTAAGCTACAAGTCATTTTGAAATTTGTATAATCTTATTTATTTAGTTAGCTTATAGAAACAGTAAAAGAAGGAGTGTCATGGTTTCTGGAAGAAAGTTCAATGGTTATTTTAAGGGATTTAGGGAAGGAAAAGTTAATGATCTGAGATGGAATAGCTAAGTAGTGATAATTATTACGTTTGCTCTTTAGATATGCACATGATGGTCGCAAATCCAGAGAAGGTATGCAAAGTTCTTGTGAGTTCTGAGTTCACCTTTCACCATTTTTTAGATGATTATTTTTCTGGTCAACACTAGATAATTTCACCTGTCAATGGAGAAGTTCTAAGTATTAGTTCAAAGTGGCTTAACATAATAACTATGATTTACTGGCATTATTAAACATAATCTAAGAAGAGTAGACTGTGTTGATTAAGTTGCAGCATCTGCTTCATTGAAACATCAATACATGGCTTTCTGATGTCATAGTATTATTAGTATTAATCATGATAGTTGAACATACTTTAAACAACAAACACAAATTCACTTTAGTTGGTGAAATCACTTAATGAGGAATGTTTTGGTTGGCCAGCCATTTAGAACAAACAGTCATGTGGTTTGATGGGATGCCTGCAATTACTATGGCTACCAATTAATTTTACGACCTGAAACCATGGTGACACCATTGAAACCTTGAAGTCATGTGGTATCACAGACTACTATCATTAATTAAAAAAAACCATGTGAGAAGCCTTAAAAAAAGGAAGTTATAAAGCCTACTCTTATGTTGGATGCAATAATGATAATAATTATTGTTGTTATCTTTTATTATTTTTTATTGCTTTTAATGACAACAAATTTGATATGTGCAGTAGGTAAATTTGTATTTTCACTTCCTTAGTGTGTCTTAATTAACCAACTATCACTACAGAATAAAGTAGATTTTTGGGCTTTGAAGCTAAGCTTGGGGAAGTATTTTGATGTTGACAAAAACCTTTTAATTTGATGGTAACTTAATAATCATTCAGGTTAATATTATGTTTGAAGACTTTAACAGGCATCTTTTGAACATCAAAGGGATGATGCTAATGAACGACAGAAAGTCAAATTAAAATGACTATTTGCAAAATGTATGCTTTTTGCTTTCCAGTGGGTGAATGACATGGCTGATGCAGGGGCAGACCAATACACTTTTCACATAGAAGCAATAGGCAACTTACTCTGCAAGTATTGCATCTCTTATCAGTGCCTTTCAGCAAAGCAAGAGAGAAGCCTATGGTAAGTGTCTTTTGATGACCATGCACACCTGACTACACCGATCACATCATGAAAATGATGTCAATTATTTAAGGTACACATCAGCTTTTCTAGTTTTTTTCTTCAATTTACAGTAATTGTCCTTGTAAAAAGGACAGATCAGATTACATAGCTGCTTGCACTTTCTTTCTCAGGGATGTGCCTTTATTGTGAGGTGAAAATACTGTAAAATAATAGTTTTGCTCACTAGTTTTCATCTCTTTGTCCTTCTTTTCAATGCAGACAATCCTATTGCATTGATTGAGCAGATAAAAAAGGCAGGAATGAAGGTTGGTGTTGGAGTTAAGCCAAACACACCAGTGGAGTCTGTTCTGCCGTTGGTCACTCTTGTTGACATGGTCCTGATCATGACAGTGGAGCCAGGGTTTGGAGGACAGAAGTTCATGGCTGATATGATGCCAAAGGTACCATAACATCAGCGTCAAGTGTTCCTGGAAACCCATTTTTCTTTGTGTCAATCTAGTCTTGTTATTCATATTTTCATATTGCACATACAATTTTAACTTTATAAGAAAATAGTTTGAACCCAAGAGTAAAATACTTTGATTGAAAATGATCATCTGGGTGACTGGAGTCCTGAGAGGAACTGTTGTTGGCGACTGACATTGTGACAACCTTTGTGGAAGCCAGTTTATAAGGTCAAATGCTCCAACTGCCAGGCCACTTTTTTCGGTGAGGCCGACGGAAATTTAACAATGTGACTAAGCAAACACCCACAAGCTACTAAAAAGGGTGGCCTCAACAACAACATTGCTGAACACCACTTAAAAACAAGCCACACTATCGACTGGGACTCTGCTATGTGCTTTTATAATCTACAGTACTGACTACTATCTGCAAATTACACTCAAAGGCTGATTCACTAACTTAGAGCAAACTGCCCTAATTAAATCGTTGTCAACCTCTTTCCACACCT
>BLFN01000158.1:622099-624599 GCA_014634225.1 Acropora yongei | reverse complement strand
AAAGTTAATGAATACCAATTAGCTCTGTAGGAGACTGTATCAAAAGTTAATTGATTGAACAACTGATTGATAATTCATCAACCCCAGTTGATTTGTATTGGGGTTTACAGAGGTGCCCATGTGACTCAAATACTGCCCATTGATTGGTCTTAACTGTTATGAATTATTAATGAATTTTACACTAATAATTACAGATGTTAACTTCAATATTGTAAATGGTTTGAACCCAGGAGTAACATATCTTGATGAAGTTCAATCATCTGCATGAATGTAGTCCTGAGAAGGACATGTACAGTTGCTGGTGACATTGACATTTCAACAACCTGAGGAGCACATAGAATATAGAGCGTAGAGGTGAAAAGGTCATATAATTTTTGCCAACACTGGTATTTGCAGATATTTATTGCAAATACCTAAGCAGTCTCAACTAAAAGACATTCATAAATTTGCGACTTTCTCAAGATAGAGCTACAAACCATACACCTGCAGTTACTTTTAAAAAACAAGTTCTACCTTTGGTGATAAAATATTTGCTAATTATGTGAAACTTGGAATGGTACAGTATTTTTGTCTGCAATGAAGGAGCCTGATGCCTAATGCAGTCAATGATGCTTTTACAACCAGAGAAAAATCAAGATTTCCAGGACTATCCTAATTTTTCTGCACTTTTTAGTTCAACCACTGTAAACCATACTGCCTTTTTACAGAGCAAAATAACAACAAGAAGCGACATCTGGAAATAGGTCTATCATGCAGGCTGTTTTTTTAAAAGATTTATGCAAATCTTCCTCAAAAAGCCTTTTTTATAAACAGAAAGACATAAACCAAAAAAATACATGCAAATGTGTCAAAAGGAAGAAGAAAAAAAACAAAGCACATGGGCCACACTTTATAACAAATACCCTTATTTCTAGTATATCACATTGGCAGCTGTCGTCCAGTGTATAATTTTGCCTTTAAGTAACCAGTCACTTTGAACTTTTTTCAAATATTTCCATGTACTGCGTCATCCACTGCGAGCGTTCTTTCTGTCTAAATTTACCACTGTGGCTTGGATCTGATGATTTCATGTCCCATTTTGTGTGGTCATTCCATCTCCCTGGTTCCCAATGTTCAACAAAGTCATGACATGCCTTTACTAGTTCTGCCCCCTTGTTGACTTCATCTTTGAGTATACTTTGTTGGTCATCAGTTTGAGAGTTGAATGAAATAGAACTTGAAGGGTCCTTTTCCTTCCAATTCCAATATTCCCAGTCATCGTGTTTAGAGGGTTTCTCCACTTTTGGTATGACAGCATATGCGATCTTGTGTCTACCTTTTTTTTCTTGGCTTTTAGATAAGCCATCAGTATGTTCTTCATAGAGCAAGCTGATTGAGGGATTTAGATAGCAATGCACTAGGTTGATCCTTCCAACTCTTGAAGTGTCCTTTTCTAAAAAATGCACATGAGCACAAACTGCAAAATTGGGTTCTCCTGGTTCCTCAATCAAAAAGAAGCCCATTGGTGAACCGGTAAATGCTCCATTGGGATCTTTGAGGGTTTTGAGCTTGTAATCCAATATGGTGAAGTTGGGTGTATTTTTATTCATAAAATCTCTTGCTGTCATATTATTCAACACTCTTTCCTTCAACGCCTTAAGTTCATCTTCCTCAAAGATTGAGAAGGAGCAGAACTTAAAGAAGCCAGGGTCAGAAAATAAAGTCAGTTTGTGACCATTTTTAAAACTAAACTCCATAGTTAAACTGCTTTGCCCTGAATTAGCCCTGGTGGTTACTACGCTTGGGGAAGGCAGAGGAAGACCTCTGAAGTATTCCTTTTCTTGCTCTTCCATTGCCTCCCACTCATTCTTTAAACGCTCTCGCAGATTCTCATCTTCATTTAAAGTCAAAAAACAAGGAGTGAAGTAGCCTCCATATGTGCACTCGTCAGGTCCGCAAGCCGTTTGGATGCTTATCGAACAGCCATTCTCGTTCCAAGGCCCCTTTTCCTTTTTCAACTCTTCCAGATCTTGAGCATAGTTAGTCGACTAACTATGTCTTGAGCAATGATCCCAGCGTAACAACTATCTAAGATGATTATGAGGTGCTTGTTTTCTTTTTTTCCTGGACATTCAGTTTCTTCTGGACGGTTTTGTGACTCATCTTTCACACTGGCAATCCATGGCGCGATTAAACCATAGAGGCCACAATAACCAACATCGTGAAGACAAAGCTCCCCGCCTTTGACGGGTTTGTCTTGCAGGTGTTTTGCAAAGTGTTTTGCACTATCATTGTAACCAGTACTTAATCCAACTTTCTCGAGTTTGGGCATTGACAATATACCTTTGTTGTTACTACTGTTATCACGACCATGGCCAGCATAATACCAAATCACATACTCGTCAAGCGTTAGGTTGGCTGTATGACGTATGGCATCGAAGCTATTTCCAAAGGCCAACTTGATTAGTGCTCCGAATTCGACTTTTTCCAACACTACTTCTTTCGAGACTTCTTTAGGATC
>BLFN01000158.1:599599-602099 GCA_014634225.1 Acropora yongei | reverse complement strand
ATCATCTTGTGTAAACATGGCCTGCAAATCAAATCATCACTGATCATCACTACACATCACTACCGACATCACTAACCATCACATTATTACATCTTCAAGACAATGAAAATAAAATGTTTATTAAACATTTCTCTGAAGGGATTTCACAATTTGAATTATGTTGGAAGCTTATATTTTCGGAGCGCAGTTGTGGCATAGTGGTGAGAGCACTTGCCTTCCACCAATATGGCCCAGGTTCGATTTCCAGACTTGGTGTCACATGTGGGTTAAGTTTCTCAGTTCTCTTCTCTGCTCTGACAGGTTTTCCCCCGGGTACTCTGGTTTTCCCTCTCCTTAAAAACCTCCATTTGATTAAATTTGATTTGTATTAATTAATTTTAACTTTGATGCAGTGTCCCCAAATAGTGTCCCTTAACACTAAAAAATAATTAATAAACTTAAATAAAGTAATTATTATTATTATTATTATTATTATTATTGTATCTAGGAACAACATTTATAGCC
Source organism: Acropora yongei (assembly GCA_014634225.1). Taxonomy (NCBI): domain Eukaryota; kingdom Metazoa; phylum Cnidaria; class Anthozoa; order Scleractinia; family Acroporidae; genus Acropora; species Acropora yongei. The sequence goes on along the minus strand of BLFN01000158.1, from coordinate 601,595 downwards.
TTAAATCACTGGTTGCTCAGTGATTTTATGTTTACTTGCTGTATGTGTCTGAAGTAGTGTTGTTGAGGTTCAGGGGAAGCATTGGTGAATAATTCATGAACCTTAAATACTCAACTTGCAAATAGGTATGCATCTTTGATAAAAGTCTGTACATATTTACCTTCAGTGTTACTTTACAAGTCAAGGTGCTGTTATGTCCAGACCCTTTCAGCGGGAAATGCTGCTCCATTGTCATATCATCACTCTTTGTCAGCTGAGCCAATGAAAATTCCAGCTTACCGATGCTCTTTTCTTTTTGACTGTCAAAGATCTGCAAGGGGGTTGTAAAATAATGCTTACCATTGACAAAGTTCAATCAAGTTCAAATTAATAATTAACTGCCATTTTTTTATACAGAAAGTGGGTGCAAAACAGTGAATGCAGAGGTCATAAGAGGACCAAACATATGACAGTGGTTACCATAGGATCATAATCACAAGTTGACCTCATTCACCTTTCATAGAGGAATGAGGAATCTTAATTGTGGCACATCATCTTCAGGGAAGAGAGGATGGAGAGGGTGCAGTACAAAATTAATAATACACAAAGACAAACAGCCAGAGTTGAGAGACTTACAGTATGTACGGTTGTACCATTTGCTGATTGTCAAGATCAATAATTCAATACAAGCCACCTTCCTCACAAATAACTAATTTTCTGGGGGTATATCATGCTTACTTCAATAAAACCCCTGGGAGACATCAATTTCACTTGCTATACTTTCATCTATCCATAGAGCAGAGAAAAACGGTTTACATCTCATTAGATTTAGTACCTCAATATCCAGCTCCTGGTATTTTGGATCATGAATTAGAAAACGGAATGGCTCCTCCCATACTGGACTGACTGAATCTTGGATAGTCTCAAAATAATAAGAAATATATGCATTTATATATTAATTTTAAGCAATAATTTTTTTCTCATTATACCCATTGTAAAAAGAATAAATGCTGCCACGAAAGCAGCACTGCTGCACCTTGCTCTTCAAAGTGACATTTCCCACAGTAAGCTTGCAATATGCACTGGTTGTGCCACGGGCAGCATTGGTGACCTTGAAATTAAAAAAAAAAAAAAAAAAAAAACAAAAAAACATGAAAGTCACAAAACATTGGAAAAACCCCGGCAGGGCTAAACTACAGATCACAGGTCACAGGTCATTGTTTTACCAATACAGAAAGTATCCTAAACATTCATAAAAGCTAACTTTAGGCCTTAAAACTTCCATTGGGGCCTAATTATTACACCTAAGGTTAGCTTTTATGAATGTTAAGGAGATTTTCTGTATTGGTAAAACAATGACCTGTGACCTGTACGTTAGCCCCGCCGCAGACGTTTAGTAAGTACTGTTAAGACTAGCAGATAGTCTTTACATATTTATGGGTTAGTCAAGGCTCAGAAATAGCTGATGTAAAATGTGGACTGCGAATGGTGGACTAACTACCACTACTAAAAGAATGAGAATAGAGTACTAGGGTAGTTTGCTACTTTGTGTAACTTGCACTTGGTATGTAGAGAAACTTCAGGGGGGGGTAGTTTGCAATAATAATTATTATTATCAATCAATAATTATTATTATTATTATTTGTGACCAACATCAAATTCGAACTTAAACAGTTACTATACTTTTTGAATTCATCTTCACTATTACTCACTGGCAGATTTTTAGCAGAGTCAAGTTTGACAAACAAAGCAGCACTTGCTGAGGTTTCATCTCCTTCAACAACTTTGTCAGGCTGGAAAAAAGAAAAAGAAACAAACAAAATACAGCAAATTTACAGCATACTTATACCTACATCTACAATGTGGCTGAAAAATGTTTTTTCTGGTTTAAAGGTCATGCAATGCCACCAGATACCCTCCTACTTTCCAATTGAAAGCACAAGATTTTGATTTTAATTTTGTTCCAATTAAGGGAATTGTCAAGGAAATCAAACGATTGCTCCCTGTCAGGGTTTTT
>BLFN01000158.1:587099-589599 GCA_014634225.1 Acropora yongei | reverse complement strand
AGTTGAATTGTAGAAAGTTTGCGTGAGTTTTAGGATAAATTCGTTAGTTCACCCTGGAAATTTTAAATTATCACTTAGGATAACTTGTTTACAACTCCTCAAATGCCGTACATACGCAATAGTGTCTTACTATTTTAATCTCCATAAACACTAGAGGCACATCTTATCAGTGGCGTCCTGTCTATTTTTTCAACGTTAAAAATGCTGACATTGAAGCGAATAATTGGCAACCAAAAGATGGAGATCTTAATAATTCATAGAAAGTGGAAGAGTGCCCGTCTTTAAGAGACTCTATTAAAGTCTTTAAAAAGCTTATGAGATCCAATTTTTATGAAAGGTTTACGACTACTTGATAGAATCGAGTTTGTTTACTTGAACGAACGTATACAAGAAAACTATATAAAAGTATCAGAGAAAATTCTAGTAATAGCGCTTTTATGTCACAAAAATTTAGCCTTGAATTTTTAGCTGCAAGAATAAGTAAAATTAATATCTGATGTATTACAAAGTTGCAGACATGAAGCTGAAGTACGGTGGCAAATATTGAAACAACTTTCCAGTCAAAGCAAAGTTTTGGCGTGAAACGGACAAAAATTCACGATGAAATCGATGAAATGTACAAGATCTAGGGGACATAAACGCGTTCCAACGAAAAAAACACGGAACGTTCCAGAAAAGCCTACAACAAATATTTATAGTTCCTTTGCACCAGCATGTACCACTATTAGAAAGAGGTTCAACTTTTGTCGTTTTTGGGTATTTACAAACTTAACTAAACTAGTGCTTGAATCGTAAAGAAGGAAGCTAACAAGCTTTTGATTAAAAAGGGAGAAATCTTACCCAAGATGGCAGATCTTCCATTCGCGCCTCGACAACTTCTTGTTCTTTTTCAGCAGCTTCCCGGAAGGCGTCTCTCCTTGTCTTTCGTTCGTCCGCATTCAATCGCCATAACACATAGATGAACAAGCCGCAGATGATCCAGACATAACTCAACCCAAGCCATCCCATAAACCAAATTAATAAAGCTGCTCCGACTAATCTCAAATATTTCAAAACAAATTTCAAAATTGCAAGCTCTGTTTTCTTCGCCGGTTTCTTCGCTTCATTCTCAGCAACCACCGTAGTTTCTGTCTCGTTTGTTGTTTGCTTTTCACCGGGATCGTCGGATCCTTGCTGTTCGTTCGCCGCAGAAGCCATTTGCCACAGCCCTCCTCTTGCTGCACTCCACAGCTTCCTCTTCGCTTGGCTGGATCAGCTCGCACTCTTTCAAATGCAAATAAGTCTGAGTGATGGGTGTCATAGACACAATTAAAGCTCTTTCAGCTGTCCGGGGACGCCTTGCCGAAAACTACAGACTTCTTGAAAGATTTATAAACAAACCACAAACGGGCGGCTTTTAGGGATAATTTTCACCCAATAGCAGGGCTGCATTATTGCTTTACCTGTTCACACCAGTCTATGTTTCTTGTTTATCATTGAGTTGTTTCACTGAGTTTTCCTACATTTTTTGCGTTAAGTAAACAACACCAAGGGAACAAGGAGTTAAAAAAAATCGTCAACACTTTCCTACTAGTCACTTTAACTTTAAATCAATACCTTCTCCTATGTTTGGTGAAATCTGACAGATCATGCACCCTTAAAGTTTCTCGGAAACCTTGTTTTGTTTTGATTTTCTACCTGTTTCTTCGGCAAATCGTAGGTGACTAATATCACACTGACTAAATTTTTTTATCACAACATTTATATATCACAAGGCTCGTTTTAGAAAAAAAAGAATTGAAAATGTCCTAGTTAAAAAGTCACATTCGCATCAGCTGGGTCAAAATCAATAGGCTGCACAAATAAAATGTGATAAATACATCAGTTTTTAAATTTAGAATCTTTATTTCTCTTTGCAAACCAGCTGTTTTTGTTAAGAATAGCAAAAAAAGTTTGTTCCGTCATTGAAGACGACAGCTATTGAAATCACAAGTGCCACGGGTTGGTTTCGAATCATAGTAAAAATAGAGTAGCCGCAAATCATTTTCTTTTAAGTTGGTTGCGCATCAATTGAGAATCACTCAGAATTGCGTATTGGAAAAGTAATCTTGTGTCAGAGTTTAATGGCATCAGATTTATTGAACAGTGGAAAAAGGTTTGAGCACTTTTCTGGAGTTTGAAAGATGTTTATTTATTTGTACAAGTAATTTAAGACGCTAGCACGTTTTAAAATCCCTGACAACTTGAACGATCCCCTTGCCCCTATAAATGTATCCTCCTACCCCACCCTACATAGGTCACCATGGAACCACACCTAAAACCTAGACTGCAAACAAGCGTATTTATAACATATTTCGTGAGCGTTGCACTGCCGGAACACGAAGTCGGGTCTGCCGCATGAGTCAGAAGTTCTTAATTAAGCCAAGTTCACCTCAGTGGCAGAGCGTACTTTCTGGAGAATAGAGATTAGATGGTTGGATGTTTCTGACTTTTCTCGAATCTCCTTCGAAAAAGCCCATTT
>BLFN01000158.1:552140-557140 GCA_014634225.1 Acropora yongei | reverse complement strand
ATGGAATAAATATTTTTAAAGCCTTTTAACCGTGACCAGAATGGAATTTGAGCACTGGGAAGTGGGATTTGGAAAAAATGTGGGCTGGGAAATGGGATTGGAACCCCCCCTTCAGGACCCTCCTTGGTGTCTGGCTGATTTCCATTCTTATTTTTTTGGCTCAGGACCTGCAACCATGTGATTGTAGGCCAAACTGTCTAACAACCCTGAAAGCTAATCAATTGTTCAACAAGCCGATGAATGTTCATTCTACTGAACGAGAAATTACGAATGGGCCCTTCGTACCCAGTGATTTATTCCCTTTCAGGATTTGGCTTATCCATGCCATTTTGTATTCCTCTGCGTCTTTTTGTTTGTCTGTATACTTTTGATGTTGCCGCATGGAATCTGTGAGGAAATACAATTTACACAAATGTTTCTTTTCATTTAACACATTGGGCGTCCATTGAAGGTTTGAAAAACTCCAAAGAAAAATTCACTTCAAAATAGAACTTTGCGTTGCTGAAAGTACTTTGCGGTCAAAAGGATCCATGTCGCTCACTTTGCGCAAGACAAACGAACTATTGTGTAGCTGAATTGGCACACTGTTGTGTGCGGACGTTTTGGTCATTTGCTCTTGTTGTGCAGAGTACTGTGAAGAAAGGTATTAAAGCGCGTCTCGCCCGTGCAAAACGATTACCAATATGGGAGCTTGGGCAAAAAATGACAATGCCACGGCAAAATAGAAGTTCACATTATTGGTGACACTAAAGAAATGTCTCCAATCGTTAAGAATGAAAAATACAAAACCAACTGACTAAGCATTAAACTGACATGAACGGATTAAAATTTTAAAGAAAAAAAGTAACCTTTTAGCGTGGTGCGCTGATGTTCTCCACAAAACTTCAAGTTTAGTCATTTCACGTCGTCGGGAGGTCAAACAAACGTATCGAATGAAAAACGAACGTACAGCGTGAGAGGAAATAACTGTTTTTTTTTTAACGAAATATGCAAATTCGTAAAATCCTCTGGGTCGTCGTCATCGCTTAAGTTCCCTAATATTTCGCAATCTTTCAGTTAGTGTTGCCCGATTAAAAGTAGGGAGAGCTTGTTCCCCTTTGCGTGTCGCATGCGCGTGTAACTGCGTCGCGTTACGAGAATCAGGATTCCCTCGGTTAATGAACGGATTCTTACCGTTGCCTGTCGCCATCACTTTGTTATGTCCTAGTCGTGATCTCCACCTTTGTGCCATATGTTGTTGAGCTTCGTGCGAAAACACTGAGCTTGCTTTTGAATCTTCAACACCCCCCAACTCGAGCTCGCGTCCATCCTCTTCTATGGATGGGTCCGCTGTTGTCGCCAGCAGTTCGGCGCCAGTGGTTTCATAACCGAGAGGAGTGCTTGCGGCCGCAGATTCTTCAGACAGGTCAGAAGTCGTAGGGCTAAAAGCACGCGCAAACTCTTGGCTAAAGAACGAAAATGAATCTTGAGAGTTCTGCGTTTTACCGTCAGTATTGCCTTCTTGTTCATCTTCTTCAGTGTTGATACTTGGTTCAGCGTTGACATTTGTCTCAAGGTCTGTTTGAGGTGTGGTTTGAGGTCGCAGAGATGCTTGGCTGCCGAAGTGAGGAGAACTGATACTTTCATTCCCCCCAGGAATATCGTGTATTTCAAGATTTTGTCCGGATCTCGATAGTTCATCTTTATTCTAAGAGAAAAAAGGAAGTAAGTCTGGTGGGTTTGGGACGGATTTCGAGGGAATCAGAAATGAACGGCTGCTCAAAGCCGACCCACTCTACCGCCGTCACTCATGCAAAAAACAAGTCGAAGTTACGAATGAAGATGAGAGATCTCGACTGAGCCTTTCATAGGAATGTCGCCTATCACGATTATACCTCACCCACCTCTGACAACTGAATCTCCTGCCAGGCCGTCACGGCCTCACTGAGAGTCGGAGGGCACCAGGCCTTGGGTCCCGCTGACTGTACTCGTATCGGTTTAACGGGCTCAGGTTCCACTTTCGATTGGCGATATTTGGTGAGGTCCATTGAGCGAGAGAGAAGCGATTTCTGGCTGTTCTGCTTGATAAGTTCGTCTGGAAGCTGTCTCATGGAGAGCTGAGAGGTCGAAGACCTGCAAATAAATTCCTTTCACTTCAGATCGAAACCCGTCTACTTTGAAAAGTGCGCACGATAATCGCAATAGACTACAAAGATACCTGTGATAACATATCTCCATACCTCAAAGAATCACGCGCGGACTCTGAACGGAGGACACTTGCTGGTGTGCTACTTTCAGCGCCCGATGGCCCAGGCTCGATGTCGTCACTTGCAGAGTATGTATTCTGAAATTTGGTTTAGATATCGTCAGAAGCCGATGAGTAAGAACATGCAGCTCCCATACTAAGCCTATGTCTGGGCAGTTTTACAGACTGATCTAATCGGCCAAACGTTTTCTTTTGTGAAAGAAAGGCACTTCTGGTCCAGTGACCGAGTGACGTCAATTAGTTTCTTGTGATTGGTCATTGCACTCACACGGGAGTCTCATTCCAGGGAAATTCGATCTAAAAATAATTCAGTTTATGAAAACGCCGTGACATGAATTTAGGGGAGTTGTATGCTCCTACTTATCAGCTCCTGGTATTGTGCAGTTATGGGCTGCTATTAAGTTACTTCTCGTCCAAGAAGTAGAGACGCGAGACGAAAGGAATTCCCTTCGTGTGCATCTCGCGTGGAGTTCGAGGGCTCGCGGCCTCGCCATTTCCAGATCATATAAGTTCTGACAGCTTATGAACCAACCTCTATTACTTTTTCGAACATTTCATTACAAAATAGAAATACTTGAAGTATTTCATTAACAGGGTTTTGACAACACCGAAAAGAAACGAATTATTTCTTCCGCGATGATATTTCAATATCTTTCTCATGATCAGCTGACTCTGTTGAAAGTTTTTAATCAATTAATACTCCGTCCTGAAAGTATCAACCCTTCATCACAATAATCAGAAACTTTTTCGACTTCCTCTGCAAAAAAAACAAGTTGAAGTTACGAATGAAAATGAAGGATGTCGACGGGGTTTTCCGTTGGAACGTGGTCTACAACGATACCCAACTCACCTCTGACAACTGAATCTCTTGCCCGGCCGTCACGGCCTCGCTGTGAGTCGGTGGGCACCAGGCCTCTGGACCCGCTGACTGTACTCGTATCGGTTTAACGGGCTCAGGTTCCACTTTCGATTGGCGATATTTGGTGAGGTCCATTGACCGAGAGAGGAGCGATTTCTGGCTGTGCTGCTTGATAAGTTCGTCTGGAAGATGTCTCATGGAGAGCTGAGGAGTCGAGGACCTGCAAATAAATTCCTTTCACTTCAGATTGAAACCCGTCCACTTTGGAAAATGCGCAAGCAAAACGCAACAGACGCGACGACAAAGATCCCTGTGATAACATACCTCAAAGAATCACGCGGGGACTCTGAACGGAGGACATTTGTTGGTGAGCAATCTTCAACGCCCGATGGCCCAGGCTCGATGTCGTGACTTGCAGAGTATGGATTCTGAAATTTGGTTGAAACACTGTATAGTTATGGTTGCTGTGAGGTTCTTTCTCGGCCAAGAAGTAGAGACGCGGAGACGCGAAACGAAAGGAATTCGCATGGTGTGCGTCTCGCGTGGCGTCCAAATGTCGACGCCACACTCCACATTTGTTCGTCCTCGTTAAATCTTCCAAATTTCATACCAAAGTGGAAATGCTTGAATTGTTTCATTAACAAGTTTTTGGCAACACTGAAAAGAAACGGATTATTTTCTCCGCGCGATGATATTTCAGAATCTTTCTCGTAACCAGCTTAGCTTAGTCTGTTGAAAGTTTAGTCAATTAATACTCTGTCCAGAAAGTATGAACTCTTCATCACAATAATCAGAAACATTTTCAACTTTCTTTCAACCAAACCTCTTTAGAAGAAACCAGGTTCGCAATACGTGTTAAAACAGAGGGATTTCCCGGCCTTACCGTTTCTTCAACTATTCCGTATCGCCACTGCATCCATTTTCTTCTTAGCGACATACGATACTCCGCACTTAAGAACACAAAGAAGATGCAGACCAGTATTCCCTTAAAAAAAAATAAAGAGAGAGATGAAATGGGTTTTCCCGAGTGTGGAATATTCTCTTCTTCCGCAAATTTGACACATTTGGATGTTAGACTGGAAGAACGGTCATCAATCCTACCGCCCTCGCTTCCATGTTCCATACCTTAAAGTTTATCAGTGCAGTTACCGGCAGTGGTGGATAACGCAAGGCTAGTAAAAATTTCAACTCTCAAACCTTTTTAAAGGGTCCGTTCTGAAAGGTGTTTCAGTTGGGTAGTTTTAGTTCGGACGAAAGAGTAAAACTTATGATAACGTATAGGAAAAAAACGTGAAAACTTGACATCGAGCAAGTTGATATGGGGTCAAATTTCTACCGGAAACAGATCACGAACTTGACTTTTCGAGCGCTAACCCTTCCTAAGAGCGAAACGTCAATTTCGCTATCTTTTTACGGCGGAAATTTGACCCACTGCAAGTTGCTTGATACCAAACGAACTTCATTTCCCCACCGACAGAGCACTACATTTTCTTTAGAAAATAATAAACACTTGATTTATAGAATAAAACGAAAAAAACCGAGCCGCTACTGATCAAAGGCCTTGTTAATAAACTAACAATGTAAGGACAAAGTGATCTTAAAGCTCTTCCAAAACCTCCAATTTCATGTTATGCCTTAATTTGAATTCGCTTTTATCTTTATATTTCTATGGCTACCTGAAACGGGTCCAGAAAGGCAACAAGCAAATCATATCCAGGGCTGTTTTCAGGTTGGTAGAAAACAACGAGGTTGATTAATCCCAAAAGAAATACTAAAATCACAGTGGCCTTGACGCTCTTTCTGAAGAGAGAAAGAAGAAACTGAAATTGAAATACGCATGTAATTGATTGTTGATGATGTATGTTTACACACGCCGCATTAAATGAAATGTTGGTT
>BLFN01000158.1:473795-481295 GCA_014634225.1 Acropora yongei | reverse complement strand
AAGCCATTAACTAAAAGAAAATGGAAAAATTTATTTGAAATGATAATCATTAGTTCCCTGACAACTAATTGTATTGCTGCAGTTCAAGGACTGTACCTGCTGGCTGCCCACTCTCATTCTTTTCAATTCCTTTTTCCCTTTTGGATGGAACACAAGAGGAATGGCCTACCAAGAGTGGCAAACAAAAGACGTTAGCTCAAAGGCAAAAAGGGATATTACATTGAACACAACATGACTGTATCAACTGTAACAGAAAATGTTTGTACGTTATTGAGAGCTCTTAAAATCTCTTCATAAAAACTCAACGTCCTCATGTTTGGATCAGGTTTCACGAAGCAAAACTCTTGTACGTCTATGTAAAGCAAAATCTTCTGTTTCTCTTTCAAGGAAAACTTCCTTGAGGACTAATATACTGTAAAAGTCCATGTATAAGCAGCACCCGTTGATAAGCCGCACCCCCAATTTAGAAAAAGTAAATAAACAGAGACCACAAACTTTTGAGTTCTAATGAAGTTCTATTAGTAAACAAACAAAGACAATTAAGTACGGTTTCAAAACACTAACACGGTGCTTCTTACGAGCTTTCATATCAATTAAGTCTTAAGAAAGCAAAATTTCACTTGCCATATCTTTTTCTTTTGAGTTCACTATAAAAAAAACTTTCTTTCACTTGCAACGTTTTTAGTAAAAATGATAAACAAGTATGCTATGAAAACAACCAAAGGAAAATGAAGAACTAGACTTCAGTCAACTTATGTCTTCATTTTGCCATCTGAATTTTAGATGTGCATAGTGCCACTTAAACGAGCTCCAAACTTTAAACCATCCCCTTGTATACCTGTGGCGTTCTTCTTCCGTTTCCGCTTCCTTGTTTCCGCTTCTTGCGCTGTGGTCTCAGGATCACAAGAAGTCCCTGTTCACACAACAAATTCCCATGGAATTACAATCATATGTTTTCCTGATCATGAGTGAAGAGATACGAGAAATTTTTTTTCATCCAATGCCAGCTGTCATGCTAATCTAATCCTGGTAAATTAGTCCTCTTATCAAATTTCTTACAAAATATATCTCATCCACGGACTTACAAACATTGCAATAAACCACACATGGCTGCACAATATCCAACTTCGTTTGCCTACCATTTTTTCTCACACGCACGTGTTTGTGTTTAAATAGTTTAGTAATCAACATTTTCAATGAACATTAAAATAGTACTTCAGAATGCCTTTTGATTCGGCCATTTTCCACCTTTTAATTTTCCAATAGATCAAGGTGTCCAGCCTTCAATGTACTTTCATTTTATTCTTTTGGGTCAATGTCATTTTCTCTTTTGACACTTCTTTTAGGGGAGGAACATATGCACAACAGCTCACAATTAAAGACTGTGTGAGTTCTGTATGGGACAACTAGAGCATACTACCCACTTTTTTGTTTTTGCATGGGATTACGTTTTCTGGCTAGCACAAACATAATGGACATCACAAGCCAAAGATTTCTCAAATCTATTGGGTTCCTCAAGTTCTTCTAAGAAGTCAAAGCCATTAAGTAAAAGGAAATGGAAAAAATTATTTGAAATGATAATCATTACTTCCCTGACAACTAATTGTATTGCTGCAGTTCAAGGACTGTACCTGCTGGCTGCCCACTCTCATCATTTTCAATTGCTTTTTCCCTTTTGGATGGAACACAAGAGGAATGGCCTACCAAGAGCGGCAAACAAAAGACGTTAGCTCAAAGGCAAAAAGGGATATTACATTGAACACAACATGACTGTATCAACTGTAACAGAAAATGTTTGTACGTTACTGATATCTCTTAAAATCTCTTCATAAAAACTCAACGTCCTCATGTTTGGATCAGGTTTCACGAAGGAAAACTCTTGTACGTCTATGTAAAGCAAAATCTTCTGTTTCTCTTTCCAGGAAAACTTCCTTGAGGACTAATATACTGTAAAAGTCCATGTATAAGCAGCACCCGTAGATAAGCCGCACCCCCAATTTAGAAAAAGTAAATAAACAGAGACCACAAACTTTTGAGTTCTAATGAAGTTCTATTAGTAAACAAACAAAGACAATTAAGTACGGTTTCAAAACACTAACACGGTGCTTCTTACGAGCTTTCATATCAATTAAGTCTTAAGAAAGCAAAATTTCACTTGCCATATCTTTTTCTTTTAAGTTCACTATAAAAAAAAACTTTCTTTCACTTGCAACGTTTTTAGTAAAAATGCAAGTACGTTATGAAAACAACCAAAGGACAATGAAGAACTAGACTTCAGTCAACTTATGTCTTCATTTTGCCATCTGAATTTTAGATGTGCATAGTGCCACTTAAACGAGCTGCAAACTTTAAACCATCCCCTTGTATACCTGTGGCGTTCTTCTTCCGTTTCCGCTCCCTTGTTTCCACTTCTTGCGCTGTGGTCTCAGGATCACGAGAAGTCCCTGTTCACACAACAAATTCCCATGGAATTACAATCACATGTTTTCCTGATCATGAGTGAAGAGATACGAGAAATTTTTTTCATCCAATGCCAGCTGTCATGCTAATCTAATCCTGGTAAATTAGTCCTCTTATCAAATTTCTTACAAAATGTATCTCATCCACAGACTTACAAACATTGCAATAAACCACACATGGCTGCAGAATATCCAACTTCGTTTGACTGCCATTTTTTCTCACACGCACGTGTTTGTGTTTAAATAGTTTAGTAGTCAACATTTTCAATGAACATTAAAATAGTACTTCAGAATGCCTTTTGATTCGGCCATTTTCCACCTTTTAATTTTCCAATAGATCAAGGTGTCCAGTCTTCAATGTACTTTCATTTCAATCTTTTGGGTCAATGTCATTTTCTCTTTTGACACTTCTTTTAGGGGAGGAACATATGCACAACAGCTCACAATTAAAGACTGTGTGAGTTCTGTATGGGACAACTAGAGCATACTACCCACTTTTTTGTTTTTGCATGGGATTACGTTTTCTGGCTAGCACAAACATAATGGACATCACAAGCCAAAGATTTCTCAAATCTATTGGGTTCCTCAAGTTCTTCTAAGAAGTCAAAGCCATTAAGTAAAAGAAAATGGAAAAAATTATTTGAAATGATAATCATTAGTTCCCTGACAACTAATTGTATTGCTGCAGTTCAAGGACTGTACCTGCTGGCTGCCCACTCTCATCATTTTCAATTGCTTTTTCCCTTTTGGATGGAACACAAGAGGAATGGCCTACCAAGAGTGGCAAACAAAAGACGTTAGCTCAAAGGCAAAAAGGGATATTACATTGAACACAACATGACTGTATCAACTGTAACAGAAAATGTTTGTACGTTACTGATATCTCTTAAAATCTCTTCATAAAAACTCAACGTCCTCATGTTTGGATCAGGTTTCACGAAGCAAAACTCTTGTACGTCTATGTAAAGCAAAATCTTCTGTTTCTCTTTCCAGGAAAACTTCCTTGAGGACTAATATACTGTAAAAGTCCATGTATAAGCAGCACCCGTAGATAAGCCGCACCCCCAATTTACAAAAAGTAAATAAACAGAGACCACAAACTTTTGAGTTCTAATGAAGTTCTATTAGTAAACAAACAAAGACAATTAAGTACGGTTTCAAAACACTAACACGGTGCTTCTTACGAGCTTTCATATCAATTAAGTCTTAAGAAAGCAAAATTTCACTTGCCATATCTTTTTCTTTTAAGTTCACTATAAAAAAAAACTTTCTTTCACTTGCAACGTTTTTAGTAAAAATGCAAGTACGTTATGAAAACAACCAAAGGACAATGAAGAACTGGACTTTAGTCAACTTATGTCTTCATTTTGCCATCTGAATTTTAGATGTGCATAGTGCCACTTAAACGAGCTGCAAACTTTAAACCATCCCCTTGTATACCTGTGGCGTTCTTCTTCCGTTTCCGCTCCCTTGTTTCCACTTCTTGCGCTGTGGTCTCAGGATCACGAGAAGTCCCTGTTCACACAACAAATTCCCATGGAATTACAATCACATGTTTTCCTGATCATGAGTGAAGAGATACGAGAAATTTTTTTCATCCAATGCCAGCTGTCATGCTAATCTAATCCTGGTAAATTAGTCCTCTTATCAAATTTCTTACAAAATGTATCTCATCCACGGACTTACAAACATTGCAATAAACCACACATGGCTGCAGAATATCCAACTTCGTTTGACTGCCATTTTTTCTCACACGCACGTGTTTGTGTTTAAATAGTTTAGTAGTCAACATTTTCAATGAACATTAAAATAGTACTTCAGAATGCCTTTTGATTCGGCCATTTTCCACCTTTTAATTTTCCAATAGATCAAGGTGTCCAGTCTTCAATGTACTTTCATTTCAATCTTTTGGGTCAATGTCATTTTCTCTTTTGACACTTCTTTTAGGGGAGGAACATATGCACAACAGCTCACAATTAAAGACTGTGTGAGTTCTGTATGGGACAACTAGAGCATACTACCCACTTTTTTGTTTTTGCATGGGATTACGTTTTCTGGCTAGCACAAACATAATGGACATCACAAGCCAAAGATTTCTCAAATCTATTGGGTTCCTCAAGTTCTTCTAAGAAGTCAAAGCCATTAAGTAAAAGAAAATGGAAAAAATTATTTGAAATGATAATCATTAGTTCCCTGACAACTAATTGTATTGCTGCAGTTCAAGGACTGTACCTGCTGGCTGCCCACTCTCATCATTTTCAATTGCTTTTTCCCTTTTGGATGGAACACAAGAGGAATGGCCTACCAAGAGTGGCAAACAAAAGACGTTAGCTCAAAGGCAAAAAGGGATATTACATTGAACACAACATGACTGTATCAACTGTAACAGAAAATGTTTGTACGTTACTGATATCTCTTAAAATCTCTTCATAAAAACTCAACGTCCTCATGTTTGGATCAGGTTTCACGAAGCAAAACTCTTGTACGTCTATGTAAAGCAAAATCTTCTGTTTCTCTTTCCAGGAAAACTTCCTTGAGGACTAATATACTGTAAAAGTCCATGTATAAGCAGCACCCGTAGATAAGCCGCACCCCCAATTTACAAAAAGTAAATAAACAGAGACCACAAACTTTTGAGTTCTAATGAAGTTCTATTAGTAAACAAACAAAGACAATTAAGTACGGTTTCAAAACACTAACACGGTGCTTCTTACGAGCTTTCATATCAATTAAGTCTTAAGAAAGCAAAATTTCACTTGCCATATCTTTTTCTTTTAAGTTCACTATAAAAAAAAACTTTCTTTCACTTGCAACGTTTTTAGTAAAAATGCAAGTACGTTATGAAAACAACCAAAGGACAATGAAGAACTGGACTTTAGTCAACTTATGTCTTCATTTTGCCATCTGAATTTTAGATGTGCATAGTGCCACTTAAACGAGCTGCAAACTTTAAACCATCCCCTTGTATACCTGTGGCGTTCTTATTCCGTTTCCGCTCCCTTGTTTCCACTTCTTGTGCTGTGGTCTCAGGATCACAAGAAGTCCCTGTTCACACAACAAATTTTCATGGAATTACAATCACATGTTTTCCTGACCATGAGTGAAGAGATACGAGAAATTTTTTTTATCCAATGCCAGCTGTCATGCAAATCTAATCCTGGTAAACTAGTCCTCTTGTCAAATTTCTTACAAAATGTATTTCATCCACGGACTTACAAACATTGCAATAAACCACACATGGCTGCACAATATCCAACTTCGTTTGCCTACCATTTTTTCTCACACGCACGTGTTTGTGTTTAAATAGTTTAGTAATCAACATTTTCAATGAACATTAAAATAGTACTTCAGAATGCCTTTTGATTCGGCCATCTTCCACCTTTTAATTTTCCAATAGATCAAGGTGTCCAGTCTTCAATGTACTTTCATTTCAATCTTTTGGGTCAATGTCATTTTCTCTTTTGACACTTCTTTTAGGGGAGGAACACATGCACAACAGCTCACAATTAAAGACTGTGTGAGTTCTGTATGGGACAACTAGAGCATACTACCCACTTTTTTGTTTTTGCATGGGATTACGTTTTCTGGCTAGCACAAACATAATGGACATCACAAGCCAAAGATTTCTCATATCTATTGGGTTCCTCAAGTTCTTCTAAGAAGTCAAAGCCATTAAGTAAAAGGAAATGGAAAAAATTATTTGAAATGATAATCATTACTTCCCTGACAACTAATTGTATTGCTGCAGTTCAAGGACTGTACCTGCTGGCTGCCCACTCTCATCATTTTCAATTGCTTTTTCCCTTTTGGATGGAACACAAGAGGAATGGCCTACCAAGAGTGGCAAACAAAAGACGTTAGCTCAAAGGCAAAAAGGGATATTACATTGAACACAACATGACTGTATCAACTGTAACAGAAAATGTTTGTACGTTACTGATATCTCTTAAAATCTCTTCATAAAAACTCAACGTCCTCATGTTTGGATCAGGTTTCACGAAGCAAAACTCTTGTACGTCTATGTAAAGCAAAATCTTCTGTTTCTCTTTCCAGGAAAACTTCCTTGAGGACTAATATACTGTAAAAGTCCATGTATAAGCAGCACCCGTTGATAAGCCGCACCCCCAATTTAGAAAAAGTAAATAAACAGAGACAACAAACTTTTGAGTTCTAATGAAGTTCTATTAGTAAACAAACAAAGACAATTAAGTACGGTTTCAAAACACTAACACGGTGCTTCTTACGAGCTTTCATATCAATTAAGTCTTAAGAAAGCAAAATTTCACTTGCCATATCTTTTTCTTTTAAGTTCACTATAAAAAAAACTTTCTTTCACTTGCAACGTTTTTAGTAAAAATGCAAGTACGTTATGAAAACAACCAAAGGACAATGAAGAACTGGACTTTAGTCAACTTATGTCTTCATTTTGCCATCTGAATTTTAGATGTGCATAGTGCCACTTAAACGAGCTGCAAACTTTAAACCATCCCCTTGTATACCTGTGGCGTTCTTCTTCCGTTTCCGCTCCCTTGTTTCCACTTCTTGCGCTGTGGTCTCAGGATCACGAGAAGTCCCTGTTCACACAACAAATTCCCATGGAATTACAATCACATGTTTTCCTGATCATGAGTGAAGAGATACGAGAAATTTTTTTCATCCAATGCCAGCTGTCATGCTAATCTAATCCTGGTAAATTAGTCCTCTTATCAAATTTCTTACAAAATGTATCTCATCCACGGACTTACAAACATTGCAATAAACCACACATGGCTGCACAATATCCAACTTCGTTTGACTGCCATTTTTTCTCACACGCACGTGTTTGTGTTTAAATAGTTTAGTAGTCAACATTTTCAATGAACATTAAAATAGTACTTCAGAATGCCTTTTGATTCGGCCATCTTCCACCTTTTAATTTTCCAATAGATCAAGGTGTCCAGTCTTCAATGTACTTTCATTTCAATCTTTTGGGTCAATGTCATTTTCTCTTTTGACACTTCTTTTAGGGGAGGAACATATGCACAACAGCTCACAATTAAAG
>BLFN01000158.1:463795-468795 GCA_014634225.1 Acropora yongei | reverse complement strand
GCTGATCTTTAAGAGCAGGATTTTGTTTCAGTGCCAGCCAATCTACGTGAGAGCAAACAATGGACTCTACTCGTGGCAGAGCTGAGGAAGAGAGAAATTGTTTAATTGGATAGCAAGGCCACATCTTTCACAAAGCCATCTTTTCTTGTTCTACATCATTCACCTGTGGAATTGTAAAGATTTGGAGACAAACCATAACAACCGAGCCATAAAACACTTGTGAACTTTGTCAAATACTTTTTCCCCATTTACACTGTAGAGTGCAAGAATCTGATCTAAGCAAATTCACAGTCACTATCAGGAAAGTCCTCAAATAAAGTTGTAACGCAACTGTTGCTGCTGAAAAACTTGCACTGAAATTCAGCTGACTAGATAATCAAAGTTTTGCAGCTGCCCGGATTGCATATTTTGCTTGTTTTGTCTAGTTTATTTCTACTGGATTTTTATGATTGCATTCAATTCCTCATAGTTTCCATACAAGTGACAGGCCAACAAAAACTGAGGCTGAAGTCATACAATCAGAGCAGTTTAACAAGTTTTGATTGTTCAATTGCTTTTTAATTTGAACTCTTGCAAAGAGATGATTTTAAAATCTGTGTGAAACCACTTTAAACAGAACATTGGATTCATAGAATATGCCAGTCCCAGTTTAGAGCAAGGGTGGCACAGTCAGTCAGTTCACGGGCTTGGTGCATAAGGTCCCGAGTTCAATTCC
This sequence comes from Acropora yongei, assembly GCA_014634225.1. Taxonomy (NCBI): domain Eukaryota; kingdom Metazoa; phylum Cnidaria; class Anthozoa; order Scleractinia; family Acroporidae; genus Acropora; species Acropora yongei. The sequence continues at coordinate 468,080 of BLFN01000158.1, read as the reverse complement.
CGGATCTCACATCCTTGTTTCAACTTCTTTCATTTCAGTGTTGCTTAAGTAGTTTTAAATACCCTCAAAACGTACCACAAAAAGTTTAGGACAAGCTTTAAAAAAGATTGTGCCCTCACACTTCTTATTCCAGATAAAGATTTCAAATGGCCAAAGAAAAATGTCAGAGAAGAAAGGGTTTGGCTCTCAACAGATCCCAATATAATAATATCCTTTAATCACAAGGAAAAAATTTGAAAAAGGAAGATTGAGCCTTGAATGTTGTAAATTTCACAGACTTACAGTATGGGGGAGAATAGCAGTTTTGAAGAGCCTGGCTGCATCTTAGTTGGTCTACAAATTTTCACCTTTGTTAACTAACCATAAAGGATCAAAGAAATCAACACAATTTTCTATAAGCTTTTATGGAACAATAAAGAAGACAAAATCAAACAAAGGATATGATCAGTAACTATTCAGAAGGAGGACTAAAAATGCTTACATCTTTTAATAAAGCTACATGGATCTAGAAATATCTGGACCCTGAAAATCATAGTAAATGGAAACAACTCTGACACAGAACTTTTGAAAGAAATGGAGGTGGAGCGATATTAAAAGGAAATCTCAACAAAAAAAGATGTTAACAAATTACAAATATCAGATCAATTTGTAAAACTATTTCATTTAAAATTTAGTCTGATACTTTAAAGTTGATACCATCTTTTAACAATAATGTTGTGTCTGAAGAACATCTTTTGTTGTCAACTTTGTGGCAAAACTCAGAATAAGCCTGTTTCTTAAAAAGATTGGCTTCTTAATAGCATATTATGCAAGTTAAGCATTTAAGGAACCAGTCTTGCCGGCTTTCTTTGAGTGAACACAATTACTTACAAGTTAATACAGCTTTGGGACTGAGACCAAATAGCTCTTGCCACAAGCTCCAAATTAACATTTCTGTTTCTTAACTGTGAAGCATTATATCTGGCTTTGTAGCTTAAAAGAACATCCCCCAATAACTCTTTGCTTTATTTCAAACACATTCATCAAATAGAAAACAAAGCCTCTACTGTCATGAAGAAATGGGAACCCTTGCTGCCAAATATAAGACTTCTGACCTAAATCTCAAAAACCTAATGAAATATAAATATCTTCTCTACATTTTTTTAGTGCTGACTGTTTTCTTTTGCCCTGGGAAAAAGAAAAAGGGAAGAGGAGAGAAAGGGGAGAAAAAAAAAAACAAAACGAAAAAAAAAAAGGAAAACAAAAATGGATGAGATGTATAAACTTTTCTATTTGCTTTTACCCTGCTACTTCCCTCTCAATTGTTTCTTGTCAATAAACATTTGGAAAAAAATAATTATTAATCAACAAGTTAGTAGAATCTAAATGTAGTTCATACCATCACGAAGTTTAATCATCTTTTCAACAAGACATCTGGCCCGCTGAGACCAGCTGAATCTTTCACCATAGAAATGGCGCAGCTTCTTAACTTCCTCAAGTCTCAACTTTCTGTCTCTGTCCCAGATGTCTTTGATGGTCTTTGTCCATACAAGGGGATCTTCAGAGTCAATGCAACACATAGAGCCAAATAGTACGCTGCTCAGAGCTTCTCCGAAACCAGAGTTCTTGCTGACGATTACGGGAAGCCCAGCTGACAGAGCCTCCAGACCTATTATGCCAAACCCCTCTGTTCTTGATGGCATTAGCAGAAGATCTGCCTCACAAAATAACCGCTTCAGATACTCTTGGCCCTCCACGTATCTTCTCACCTTTAGATGGTCTGAATGAATACCTAAGCCCTTAAAATATTTTTCGATGTTACTTCTTTTTTCGTCTGCTCCTATGAAAACAAGACGAGTGTCAGGCAAAGCAGCAACAGATTTCCCTACTACATAAAAATCCTCTAACTCAAAATCTTCAGCATCTCCATGGCCAAAGACCAAAACAGTGCAGTGTTTTCTGTTGTTAGGAACTTGTTTAACACTGGCAAAGTCATCAAAAACACCTGGAGTGAAGTCAAAAACAGCTTTTTTACAAAAGGAAAGGTACTTGCAAAAGGCTTCTGTCAACTTGGGTCCAACTGCAACAACAAAATCAGCAATCTTGCATAGATCTATTATGTCCTTATAGCGCTCCTCCCCTCCCTTTGTGAACTTTCCTATTTCCTCTGGGTCACTGTGTACAACTTGAACCCACTTGCAGTTGTGAGACTGGCGGATCTCTTGGGCTTGGCGACCAAGTTTCACTCCATGACCAACAACCACATCTATATTCAAATAACTTGGCGGAAATCTTAGCCACTCCAGTTCATTGTAAGCAGGTTGTCTCGTTGCCTCAAGAATAGAAATACCATGTCTAGTAGCTGCTTCCTTGTCCTTGTCAGAGCATTTGGGTAAAAAGAAGGTAACTTCAATATAAGAAAATTTGGCTAATTGAATGGCAAACTCTCTGTTTACTTTGGAAACCCCTCCTTTACTGAATCCCCATTCAGAAGCCAAAATAGCGACTTGGAGTTTGCTGGAGCCATGAACTGGATCGATCATGTTCCTGAGACAGGCACACACAAGATGTCATCAAGAACCATGGCCATCAGGAATCTTAATGTGCTCAAAATCCCTGAAAAAAAAACCACACAAACAACAAAAGAAAAGACACATTGAAGCATTACAAGTCCAGGGCTCCAGACTAACGGTAGCCAACTAGCCACAGACTAGTAAAAATTCCATTTTGGCTAGTGAAAATTTGTAAGCACTGGAGGCCCAGAGGTAACCAATTAAAAGTTAATTTCAAATTGTTCACAAAACGAAATTGAGTGAGAGTATGCAGAATTTAAAACATTGGCTGTACTAAACATGTATATAATTTATTGGCCAAACAAGAACTTTAAATTACTAATTAAAACTGCGATAGAATGGTTGACTGTTTTGTTTGTAAAAAGCGAAGAACGACAAATGAACTGCTTGCCTCTAACGATTACTCACGCGTGAAATCATGTGGAACTCTAGGGACCATGTTTCATGCATGCAGCATCTGGAGGTCACACATGCTTTCAAAAAATGAAAAAATCGAAGTTGTTTGAAATATTGAATGATGCCTATATAATATCACTCAAACTGAAAGTTTTGTCGATTGGTTGTTTGTTTAAAGAGGAAGGGTAATTTATGAGTGGATAAAAATTACTGTTATTTCTTTACTGGCTCATTCTTACTTTTCCACAAAAAAAAACCAAGGATCTTTTGTCAACAAATTTAATGCATTTGTCTACATGCTAATGAGGGACACAAGTCTAAAGCCACGGATTCTGTGTTAAACATGCATCTCAATTTTCAGAGTTTTTTCAGAGGAGAGGAGAAAAATTGTGTATCATACACAGCTAACAGCTATGTCACTGAGTGGTGGTTGGGTGCTCAAGACATCCTGAATTTCCACTATTGGCAGCCAGCTCCAAGATGGAGACTACACAGACCGCTGGCAAAACCTGACAACACAGCCATGAGCCCCCACACCCTCTAGAAGCCAGGCACTCGTCACTCTAATAAACAGTGGAAAGTAGAGAGAGAAGGAAGGAGAAAAACTGTTAAGCACTACTCACAAAATGCTCCTTCTTCCTGACACCATGATAAATAAGCTCTACAACCCATAACGTCAGTGTTCATTCATACTGAAATGAAACTAATTACCAAAACAAAAAATTATACAATTAGACTTGCTTTGAAATGGATATGGTCTATTATCAGTGTGCTGCAAAATCGTGCGAAAATTAAATACAAAGAATTCTCACCAATTTCGAAGCTAACCTGTTCAATATTTGAGAATACTTTTCTCTGCTTTCGTAATTTATGCATGTGATACAAGCCTACATTCTTATATTTGAATTTTATGACCAAGATAAAGTGTTTTTTAGGAAATCAGTGTTTAATATTTATTATTATCTTGTCTACCCATATCTCACATATGGAAGTCTTCTATGGGGAAACACTAATGACAGCCCTTTATCTCAACTCATCTAATCACAGAATAAAGTACCGTATTTACCCGCGGATAGGCCGCACCCGCGTATAGGCCGCACCCCATGGTTTTCATGGGAAAAAAAAAATAGTGAGGTCGAGTACCAGGATTAAATAAAGCGAAGTTTGAAATCAACAACAGCTAAGTCAAACTTATTTTTGACAATAATTTTTACATGAACTTGAAAATATTCAAACTATAAACTGAAACTTCTTTTCGCTAACATTTTATATACAGAATATTTAAATTATAATTAATGAGGTGTCAAAACGCTTGCACCCGCGTATAGGCCGCACCC
>BLFN01000158.1:319489-321989 GCA_014634225.1 Acropora yongei | reverse complement strand
TTGAAATACCACGTAGAGGATGGCTTGCCAGTTTCATGGTCATGGATTAGTTGCATGTCGAGATTAATGAAAAATTGTGATCCACTTCTGTTTTGAGGGTAAACTCTAGGTTCTTGTGCATATTGTTAATTTCTTCCAATTTCTCTTCCATCTGCGAGCAATTGATTTCTCTCAAGATATCATCCTTATAATTATCTCTCATATATCTTTGCGTCATCTTTAATGATGTTCTCAAACTGGCTGAGCCAGCCATTTTCTAGATGTATGAAGGTGGACTATCTATGGCCAGACTATCAACCTGTTTATAGAAGCCATCGTTAGTGGACAAGACCACTTCACATGATGCTACTTTGGCAAGTGTGATAAGGGTTTCTCGATCAATCCAGGGTCTCTGGTCTACTGGCACTCCCTCTTTCTATGACCCTATAATTAAACAGACTCTCAATTCCATCATAGGAGAAGTAAAACACCCTACAGCGAAGTCATCAATCCAGTTAAACATGTGAACATACTCAAAACATCATCACGCGGAGAGTACTACCTATTGACACTTGAAGCCCTTCACATCAGAGAGCTAAAGCCCCAGATTAACACCAAGGATGAGTACAAGAGCAAGGAACTCATGATTAAGTTGTAGTCATGGTTCCATGATCGCTAATCAACACCTTAGTCAGCTTGGTGTGATCGGCTTAGCTTATTGGTTATGCATAATGCTCGATGTATATATTAACTCATAAGTAGTTTTATTTTCACTTTACACAAGCCTGAAGATGACTGCAAAGTCGAAAATACTTGCTAAGAATTTAGTGAGGAAATTAGCCTTCATGTTGGCTTCTTAGGAATAGATATTCTAAAATCATCAGTTATGTTTGTATTGAGTCTAAGTATTGCAAAATCAAATGGAATGTTCAACGACATAAATTAGTCAACCAGCAAGCGATCATGAAGTCATTTTGAAATTAAACCGAAGAAAAACACCTATTGACAAAGTGTTTCTGTATGACCACAGTGAAAAGAAGCTTAAAGGTATCCTCTTACAAGCACAAAAATACTCACTGTGGTGTCGTTCCTTGATGATAAGAACAATCAACAATCGATCCAACGTTGAAGAGAACTGGTTTGCGGTGGCTGAACGAACTGGTTAATTAAAACAAAACTTACGAAATATTCCAAACTTTGAAGGAGTGATAACAAGGCCCAGGAAATAAAAAGAAACCGAGAACAATCCTCTTGCAACCTCCGTTTGTGCAAAGTCTTCTGGGACTGAAAGCACGATGAATGGCTTAGCAACAAACAACAAAGGTAGATGACGTCAATGTGACAGAATCACAGGAAATCCAACCTGAACAAAGACAACGTTTCTGTGTTCCTTTCTACACAGGATACAATCACAAGCACAAGCCTCATGCGTATAAAATAGTTATTAGGATACGTATGGGATTTTCACGTTTAATGGTAAAGAAAGGGAGGTGATACTACAACTTACCATTTAATCTTGCACTTCACGTTGACTCAGTTCCTCCAAAATGCAATCTTGGACGAAGTAAACGGGAAAATGAAAACCATCCTAACTCCTCTCATTGGTCAAAGATGTGAAAGTAAAGCATTTTATTTCTTTGGTGGGGGTTAGGAAGAGAGGTTTTACTGCTCTACTTTGTTCTATCCAATATTGAAGGTGTATTCAGTTATTTTGTTCCCCTATTTCCCATTGTTAATCTTGGCTAAATTTTGTCTCCTTGAGTGTTTTTGAAGTGATTTGGAGATTTCTCTCCGTCTTCTCTTCTTCTCTACCCCTATTAGAGAGCTTAAGCAAGCGATGTTTCTTTGCAACGGACGGAAACCGGAAGAGATGATTAGGCATGCCTTAAAAATATAAATGTGCTAGTGTAAAGAAAAGTCGAATAGGAAAACAGCTCCCTTCCGGTTACCGTCCGTGGCTCAAAAATGTCACGTGCTTAAACTCTCTATTTTGTTCCCTGGTTTCCCATTGTTTACCTTTGCTGACTGTTAATGGAAAAAAGAAAATCAAACAGTGGAAGGAATATGTGTTATTTTATCCAATATTTCGAAAGGTACTGCCTTTCTTCATCAGGCTGTTACACCCTGTTGAATCGTTTGCACTGAATCATGTAAGTAACACCTTGATGAACAAAGCCAGTGCCTTTCGAAATGTTGGATACAATAATACCTATTCCTTCCACTGTTCACCAGGATCCGGTGCTTTTTCTTTGTTACGTTTGGTCCTTGCTTACATATTTTATATTAGCTGAATGTTGTGTCCCTCTGTCCTTTTGAAGCGATTTGGAGGTCCCCTCGCTCTCACCATTGCCCCTATTGTCCTCTGACTCAACCCTCTATATTGTCTTCTGTGCGGGTCATTGATTCATCTCCTGTTAGACAGATCACTCCAATTTTTGACGAATCACCTTTCGAGCTGAATCACACCTCTACAATCAAATACTACCATAAATTTTCTTTCACTCCTACCGCACAAGCAAAC
>BLFN01000156.1:3454683-3457183 GCA_014634225.1 Acropora yongei | reverse complement strand
CGCCTTCGGAGCTCGCATTCCCGTTCCTTCGAAATTGAATATTCCTTCGTGGAAATCTGCTCACGACAATTAGTCTAGTCAGCTTCTCTGTCAAATCCCACCACACCATTAACAGTTATCTCAGCGCCCTGCGGGGTTTTCACGTTTTCTGCTACTTGGACACTTCAGCCTTCGATGACATTCATGCCAAACTGACACAAAAAGGTCTGGAGAAGTCCATGATGCACATTCCCCACCGTAAAGCTCCTCTTACCCCGTCGATTTTGTTTAATTTCCGTGCCCACCTTAATCTGCACGATTCTGCCCATTTAGCCTTGTGGTGCGCCCTTCTGGTTGGTTTCTTCACCTCTTTTCGCAGAGCCATGCAATCTCGTTCCTCACGCGTTCGACAGTTTCTCCACACAACACGCCTTATCTAGAGGCAGCGTCCACTTCACATCCCAACGCCTTCGGAGCTCGCATTCCCGTTCCTTCGAAATTGAATATTCCTTCGTGGAAATCTGCTCACGACAATTACTCTGATTCTGTAGTGGCCGATTTTCTCTCATTTGGTTGGCCTATCAACTACCACTCAAGTTCCGTTCCTACACCTTCCAAGTCGAACCACTCCTCCGCACTCCGTTTCCCAGATGCTATTAACTCCTTCATCGCAGCCGAAATTTCTCATGGGGCTACCGCTGGACCCTTTCTCCACAACCCTTTCCCGTCGCTGCTCCAAACCTCGCCGCTGCAAACTGTTCCCAAAAATGACTGTAAGCGTCGCGTTGTTTTGAATTTGAGTTTTCCACCCGGTGCCTCCGTTAATGACGGCATCCCCAAAGACTCGTTTCTGGACGAACCTTTTCATCTTTCTCTCCCTCGCTCCGCCGACTTCGCCGATCTCATCATCGTCAAGGGTCCAGGATGTTTCCTTTTTAAGAAAGATTTGAAGCGCGCATATCGTCAAATCCCCGTTGATCCAAGGGATTACAATTTACTCGGTTACCACTGACACGATTTTCTATACTTTGATCTGGTCCTCCCTTCGGCCTTCGTTCAGCACCCTCACTTGCCAACGTACTACCAACGCGAATGCGCACATTTCCTATTCCGTTTATCATCACCAGTGTGTAAATTACATCGATGACTTTGGTGGCGTAGGGTCCTCGCACGACGACGCTTTTGAAGCCTTCCAGGACCTCGAAACCCTTTTCAACTGCTTCGGTCTGGAATCCTCCCCGGAAAAAGATTGCCCTCCTTCAACTAAAATCAAATGGTTTTCCTCGGCCTCATTTACGATAATGTTTCCATGACTCTGGAAGTTCCTGACGACAAACTATCACGTATCTTCGCCCTCATTCGTCTTTGGCTCAGTTCCCCACGCTCCACCAAATCTGACTTACAGTCACTCGTTAGAAAACTTTCATATATCTGTGCCTGTATCAGCTCCGGGAAAATTTTCATGCAGCGAATGCTTTCTGACCTCCGTCGCCTACCCCACAAATCTTCCCGATTCACGCCCAGTTCCACCCTGCTAGCCGATCTGCGCTGGTGGGTGGGACGAGTTTCTAGCCGTTTACAACGGAATCTCTCTTTTACGTTCCTCTCCTTGGATCGATATGACTGTTCGTTTCTGCACCGACGCCTGCATTTCTGGTATTGGCGGTTTTTTCGACGGTCGCTTCTTCCACTCCTCTTATCCTTCTTTCATCGACAAAGCCTTCCTGTCCATCGCGTCGCTCGAAATGTTGGCTGTCGTCGTTAGTCTCAAGCTGTGGTCCGAAGAACTGCGTGGCCAGCAGATTTTAGTACGAACCGACAATCAAAACACCGAACTTGCCATCAACACTGGTCACTCACGTGTTCCCTTTGTTCATTCATGTTTACGCGAACTTTGGTTTTATGCTTCCCGCTTTGATTTTGAGATCCGCGCCCTTTATATCCCGAGCCACCAGAACACCATTGCTGATTCTCTCAGTCGCTGGGACACTGATCCACAATTTGAACACACCTTCTACGAGGCCACCCACCTTCATTACAGCACCTTAACGGAATATATCTTCACATTTGATTTGTTTCGTTTTGACTGCCAGTGGTAATCACCTCTTCTTTCTTTCGTATTTCAGGTTACCATCTATGCGCTTTGCAGCATCATGTTCATCAAATTCAAGACTTCGCTTTATCAGCAGCCACCAAGCGAAACTACCACTTCGTCTGGGCCACCTACTTTAAATTTTGCGACTGCTACAAGCTTCAAACTTTTCTCGCGTCCTCATTCACAATTCATCACAATTCATCACTCTAGTCAGCTTCTCTGTCAAATCCCACCACACCATTAACAGTTATCTCAGCGCCCTGCGGGGTTTTCACGTTTTCTGCTACTTGGACACTTCAGCCTTCGATGACATTCATGCCAAACTGACACAAAAAGGTCTGGAGAAGTCCATGATGCACATTCCCCACCGTAAAGCTCCTCTTACCCCGTCGATTTTGTTTAATTTCCGTGCCCACCTTAATCTGC
>BLFN01000156.1:3234141-3236641 GCA_014634225.1 Acropora yongei | reverse complement strand
TCCGGTAGAAACGACTCAAAGGACTTTTGCGAATTGAAATGTTTCTCAGCTAAACTGGGACCAATGTTTGTGATTTAATTACAAAACAAGTCAACTATCTGATTTGGATCTGAAACTCCATGTGAGTCCGCCTGAAAAGAGAAAAGTAAGTGATGACTGCGTCTTTTACGATTTACAATCTCGTTTAATGAAGACCAGCTGCAGGTACGTTTGATATTTGATTTTAACTGCTCTACCTTCTTTTCATAATACAACCGTTTAGCAGTTCTCACTGAGTGATTTCATTTATTTTAGTAGCGCTTGTAAGATCCTTCCTTCTCGGAACTAGGGTTGCTCAGAAAACGCTTATATAATATTTTTTTCCGCATTGATTTGGATAAAATTCTGGAGTTCTTTTTCTTAGCTTTTCATAAGGGAAAACAGTTATTGAAGAATATTTTCATATGGACGATATCTTTCTTTTTGCGCTGCGTTCCCTTGGCAAACTGTATTGCAAGGTTGTTAACGCCTATTTACACGTCGGAGTTTCTATTGTTTACGCAAGTGTTTTTTAAGGTTGGTTGTTGCGCCACCTTTCATTCACACTAGCGACCCAGCACTTCGGTCTTTTCTTGTAGCGATTTACTATGGAGAACAGCGTCAGTTCCTCCTTGTATGCGTGCCACTCGCCCTCCCACCCTCTCACTCGATTTATTGGTCCTTAATTTTCTGATACTACGTTTTCTCCGTTTCCGGGTGTGGAGAACCTAAACTCGACCAGAGCAGGGGCTTTCGATGTCACAGGCTCGGCCATTGCGTGAAGGATTGCTGTTATGTATGGCTCAGCCAAGGTGGAGGCAGATCCGATAATGCCAGCATGGCCAATGTGTCGGGGTTTACCCACAAATGCCACAACAGATCATATCCCGTACAGTGAGTCCTCTTCTAAGGATTACGAGGTGTTATCCCTTTTCCTCTACTGTAGTGACTCTTTATTAATTTAAGCTCTTCGCCAACCAAGATAAGTCATACTCGGCTCTGGTCATGGTGCATGCCGCCCCGAAATGGTTCCAGTCCTTTATTCCTATCTACGCCCCAAATCCGCTTGATGGCGCGTGTGCCAAGAGTATTATCCAGTCGGGGAAGAGGACGAAAGGCAACCCCATTGTGAAGAAGGAGCCGACGAGGACGGAGATCATCAAGAAAATACTTGACAAATTCGCCGCTGAGGGAGCTTCGTTGAAGGATTTGCGAATCGCTGCGTTGTGTACTTAAGGTTTTGCAGGTTTCTTCCGTTTTAGTGAAGATCTTGAAGATCATATAACAATGTTTGTTCCCCTTAGTAAGACGGACGGAGAAAAGAAGGAAATTTTGTGCGCATTGCAAAAACACTTTCCATATGTAGCCTAGTTGTTTTTTTGCTTAGATATATGCGCGAAGCGACTTTGACTCCAACGAGCGATCTTCCGCTGTTCAGACCTTCAAGCAAGACCAAGTCGGGATCGACTCTAACCTTTTAAGTGTGTCGCTTAGCCAAGGTTGGTAATGTTAATTACGCTTGTTGAAATTGAGTACTTCTTGTACACGATCTACATTAAAGGTTGTGCTTGGGTTAGCTTGCGATCCTCCCGTACCTGTGATCCAGTTTGCTTCAGTTCGCAATTTAAAGCATAGCTGGTGCGTCCATTGGAAACGTAAGGACAGGTAGCACAAATGTTTCCACAAAAAGGGCAACAACAACAACAAAAAACAATAAACAAAAACCGGTGGAAAGTTCATCCAATAGAATTATTATGAGTATCAGACAATTTAGCTTAGCCAGAAAGTGGCGAGGGTTGGGGGAGCGTGTGGAGGCCATAAAAGGTGGATGCCAAAAAGCTGTTTTAAATTGTAACAAGAAACAAATAGATCAAGCAAACTAGTGCACTGTCACACAGAGCTCTGGGGTTTTCCGTAAGGGTACAGGTTGCCGCGACGAAGCTCGAGACAAAAGTGTTTTACGATGATATTACAGACAGATGAGAGCGATGGGTTAAAGGCGATTATGAAAGAGTAGTTTCAGTGTTTAGGTTATAAGTAGAGAAAATAAGTGGGTAATGCTTGAGACGACAAAGTTGTACTCAAGAAAATGACAGAATGATTTGAACCCAGGATTAACATACCTTCATTGAAAGAGATCATTTGGGTGACTGGAGTCCTGCACACAGCATGAAATCTCAAATTTACGGTTACGTAAAGACATAGTAAAAAAAGCGTTAAGATACTGTTTACGGTCCTTTACGACTACCTTTCCAGCTGCGTAGAGAAGGTCATTACACATTTTTTCGGTAGCCCGTAAAGAATGCGAAGAGAGACTAAAATCTCAATCTTTACGCCCAAGCATAAAAAGTTGTAAAGACAGCCTTTACGAAAATTTACGTGAACCGTAAAGCAAGCTAAAGCAAGGTTTTTACGTCGTCTTTACGGACAAGGGTTTAAGATATCTGTAGGCAGGTTTTAAGACCGGTAAAGAAAACGTTCT
>BLFN01000156.1:3167919-3170419 GCA_014634225.1 Acropora yongei | reverse complement strand
TGTCTTTCAGATATGTCGTGTAGACCTCTCAAAGTGTCTCCCTAACACTTACCATAACCAGAACCCCAACCGAATAGTAGTGAATGAAGTTTCTTGGCTTATGGGGTCATGTTCCAAGTTTGTTATGAACATTAGTTGTTATTCATATTGAAAGGAGAACAAATTACCCTAACAAAGATTTTACACTGAAACTCGCTTTGAAAAAGGGGCTGAGGGAACTCAAAAGTGGTCTATTCAATTCGTCACAGACATTCTCCCAAAGACGCAAGAAGTAACAAAGCAGAGTGCACCGGCTGCGAGACTATGATTCCTGACTGGTGAGCCTAATATTACTTTTTTGCTTTAAATGCAGACATAGACGCAATGACGTAGACTGCGAGTAGTGTCGGGCGAAATACGCGTGTCGTGCGATACTCGAAGGACACTCCACGCGAGGGGAGCTCCGAAAATTTAGTTGCCTCAAATCTAATTTTTGGCACTCTTCTCGTGTCGCGAGGAGGCTACTCGCAGTCTCGCCTTGAGGAAAGAATCTGTATCGAGGCTCTTTGCTCGAGTGTTAAACCGGAGGTAAAGTTAAATTCAGTGCAGTATATATGAACTGCGTTTCTTTGTTGAGGTAAACCAACATGACCCCTATGCCAAACGCTATACATAAGTGCTTATGCGACTGATCATGTAGCCTTTCCAGACTGTTTTTAATGATTCCTATGACCTGTAAATTACATTGTTTCCTTCTCCAATCACAGACCGTTTCTTGAAAGGTACAGGCTCTCTTTTCGCTCTGCCTCGTGCCCAGGGAGAGAACCCAAAAGTCTTAAATTGGATAGATTGCTAAGTTTAACAAGGATTTTTTTAAATTTTATTTTCGAGGTCAATTTTTTTACTTGCATGATTCCTTCGATATGTGAATTTGTATGCTAATGATAAAATCTGACTCTCTGAAATGACAGCATAAGCTCGCCTATTTAACCTTTGGTTTTCTATAGAAAAAGACCCTGACATTTAAACAAAGAGCCTCATAGTTTCTGGTGTACTGAATAATCCAAACTGCCTTCTTGTTTGTTTGCAAACTAGCAGCAAAAAGAACTCGGTATTTTTACTGGGTAATAGATGGTTTTAGTCACATGACCAACCGCCATATATCTTCAATGAAACAAAAGTAATCATTTGCGATAGAAGGGAATTCAATTCTCCATGAATTGTTTTGGTCCGCAAACATGGCCGCCATAACGTCATGTGGAAACGACCAATAAGATTATAAGGTTATTTTGCGTCATATCGCTTGAATTGTCTTTTCACTTCCACAGGAGTTTGTCCTAATTGTGACACAAAGTTCCCAACTTGTATCGTGAGCGGCCGTCCGTTGATGGACTATCAGTTCTGGATGTGTGGAACGTGTAAACACTGCGCCTACGAGCAAGAGATCAGCACTCTGAATCACTGCCCACTTTGCCATGCGCCTATTTGATTTCTCTCTGACTGAGTTTGACAAATCCAGCAAATATTTAGTATATACCACACAAGTGAATAGTGCTTTTGGCACGCTGATTGGCTAGCTCGGAGGTGATTAGCCAAGTACAATTTACCTCCGAGCATCGAGCGAAACTCTAAAAATTGATCATTTTCCCGTTAATTTTTACAGGTATAGTAGTTTTTGCTATTTATTCAGCTTGTGTGGTATACACTAAAACAATTATTCACCTCGGTGTTGGTGAATAGTGGTAGATATTTACCTCCCCACTTCGCGGCTCAGTAAATATCCACCCCTATTCACCTCCACCTCAGTGAATAATTGTTAATTATTAGATTTACGTACATCTTTGTGGCAAAAGAGAAACGGCGGACTTTTGCTCGTCATTGAAACTTTGAGTCATTCTCCTTGAACTAGTTTATCTTCTGTGAAAAATGATAATTTTCCCGTAAGCTCACTATGATAGCAGTAAAGAAATGATCTCATCGTTGTTAATATTGTAATTATACATATAATGTATGCAAAGTCTCTGGTTCATAATTTATATGCAAACCGTATCAACGGTAGCCCCCGGGCATCCCATAATTTCTGTCCAGCAGATAAGTACTACCAAAGCACCCTTTTAACACTGGGGTGAGATTAATAATTCAAGATGGCCACCGCATCGTTGCAAATGTCTATTAACAGAGCTTAACTCGTTTCGTTTCGGTCTTTGGACCAAATTTGCCGCCCCTTTGCTGAAACTCTCTGAACATTTTTGAAGGGTAAACTTCATCCATTCTAACGTGTCAGCTGCAGCTAAAGAGTAAGATCTAAAATAAGGACGATGGCTACTTTGATGAGTGTCGCCAGATAGTGCCTCGTGATACAGGGTTCTTGTAAGAACGGGGTGTAATATGGGTCTGGATCCCTGATTCTCTTTATTTTCTTTAATCCATTGGTCTCTAGAACTATTGTTAACTATGCCTGTCTTTATTTTTTTCTTTGAAAAGTCATGAAACGTGGGATAAAAGATGCAAATAACCAATC
>BLFN01000156.1:3157919-3160419 GCA_014634225.1 Acropora yongei | reverse complement strand
ATTGAGCTGCCAATGAACAGCTTGTTCACCAGAATGACATTTGACAAAATGAATTATTCGCAGCTTGACACATTCACTTACATCACAACAGCATTAGTCAATTAAAACTAGTGTACGGGAAGAATTATTTGTGAGAGGAGACATGTAAGAAACAACTGACAATGTACCGTATTTACCCGTGTATATGCGCACTTTTTTCCCTCTGAAAAAGCTCCGAAAATTGAGATGCATATTATACATCGAATCCTTTGTTTTAGACTCGGGTCCCTCATTAGCATGTGAACAAATACACGAAATTTGTCCATACACAATCAATTGCTTCTAATTTAAAAGTTAAAGACAGAACCAATGAAGAAATAATGATTTCGATCCACTTAAAATAAACCCTTCCTCTTTAGATGAACAACCGATGAGCAAAGCATAAAAACGGTTACAAAATTCGAAGAAAATTAATGTGAACAAGAATTTGAAGTTCCGTATCGGCAACATGGTGGCCTGGGGATATGTAACAGCCTGCTTGTTTATGTTACCTTTGAAGCTCACGTGACTGAAAATGTAAAAGTAGTATTCGCAAAAGAAAACTCCAAATTAGCTCTAATTCCTCGCAGATTGACCTCAGTTCTTTAACCCACTGTTCCTCCAGTAATCAAGGAGCTGGTTGCAGTGGATAGCGGACCGTATCCATGACTTTACAGAAGCTGACCGCCGAAAGAGTCCATCGGAATAACTGATCGTTTCATGGCTGGTGCATCGAGTGACAATTTTCCGAAGAGATGATCGAGTTGTCGTTTTTAGAGTGTCTCCAAATCATGATGTTTTTACGCTATTCTTTTGTAATCACTTCCTCTGTTTTCTGCTTTCTTTTTTTTTTTTTTTTTTTTTTCAAGGGGAATCCAAAATAGGGGTGCGCATTATACACGGGTGTGCATTATACAAGGGTAAATACGGTATTGCTAATAAACTCTCATTTCTACAAACTAAGATGTTGGAGGACCTAATTGCTGCATATTAACAACTGTTGGTGAAGTTGTACTGTTTGTGTCACTGAGCTAAATTATGTCACATGTGACATCTCCTACATACAGAGTTGCTGTTGTATGGAATTTTGTTTAGCTTTAACAACCATGGAGTTTTACAGCTGAACCAAAAGAATCAGCCACTGACCAAATCATCATCAGCCTCCCATTGCATAATTATTATACAAGCCATTATTAGTTTATACATAAACCCACATGCCTTTTAGCTTCAAGACTTTTTGTGTTAAAATTAATGTAAGGTTTTTTAATCTAATCTACCCTTTGTCTCTTTGTGACTAGCCTGCAGAAGGGTGTTTTTAAAGGGTGCTCATAACATTTTGTGACACACTAATTGCAAGACAAGGGAGGAATTAGGCCATGAAGCCGTAACGCTTGCACACACATGCACTGTTAACATGTTTAGACAACATCAGATGTGAATCAACAAGCTAAGCACTCTGATATCTTGGACAGCTGGTGTTGGCGATCTAATATAGCCAGCAACATCAATTAATACCAGGAAGAGTAATGCTATGAAAGCAAGAGCATAGGTGATCAACTTCCGTCTTGTCAGGGTTGCATGCCAAACCGTTTGTTTTTTTTTTTATTTCCCTCCTACAGAAGTAGCTACATGTAGTCCTCAATTGCCTATTTTTCGATGTATAGGTGCAGTAAATGTTCCACGAGACATTATATTGAGAACTGACGTGATGCAATTAAAACTAGAGGCTGCATGGGTATGAAAGAAGTGGTGACCATGCACAAATTTTGTTTTCCCTTAAACATGGCATTCCAACTGATAAGGCTTTTTTTTCCTGTATGAAAATCAGTGAGCCTAAATTCCACCATATAATGTCCTTTTTTCGAAAACACTTGACAAAATCTCAAGTTAACAGCGATTATTTTATGATGGCAATTGAACTAAAGTGTAGTGCAATTTGTATAGGTAATCATATGACTTTTCTTGTTCAATTTGGAAGTAATTTGCGCAAGTGGGTTTTTCAAAAAGTATCAAAATTGCTTGAGCCCGTAGCGCGAATGAAATTTGGGCTTTTTTAAGAAACACAGACTACATTGTATCTGACCAAACTGTATTAAGTGTAGTAAGAAGCAATATTGCTTTGTTGCAAGCACATTGTTACAGTCCAGCACACAAACCATAAATTAAATTATAAAAAAAATACAATAATAATAACTAATAACTATCTCTCTAAATCAGATCTTAGACCTGAAATAGTATTCAATTCTAAAGCACAGTCAGTACATGCACTCAGTAAGATAATTATTGTTGTTTTTTTTTTCTTTATGGGAAAATATACTGAATGGAATACTTAAATTATCATGTCTAGATCTTACACAGTTTTTCAGCAAAGAAGGGCAGACTGGGCTCAGGATTTTCTTCTGTTGTATTTGGTGGTGATTACAGATTCAGTGGAGAGTGTTCATCAGCATGGCCTTTGTATTAAATCTTTAGTTAATGAATA
>BLFN01000156.1:3140419-3142919 GCA_014634225.1 Acropora yongei | reverse complement strand
GATCATGCATTATTTGTAGCCAGAAATGATCAGATCCCATCATCTGTGGCTCCACAGCTCAGCTGGTTAGAGCGCTGCGAGGGCACGGGTTCAAACACCGTCGGAGTCCTTTTTTTTTTCAGTCTTCATTAACACAATTGCTAAACTTACGTTCATAGCTGCGAGGTACATAGCTTCAATTGAATTTAAAAGATGCATTGTAGAGGTGTAAAAATATGCTTCATATTTGCATGATATAAAACATGTTAAAATTTGGTACAAAAAATAATTGCATTGATTTCAAGAAGCAAAATGCATCATAAAAGACCGTTGGTTACATTGTGTAAACACTTTTCTACTATTTGAGTCACACCTCACATTAAACTTGGCTTCAGATCCCCTCCTCACTTCTGCTTGGACTGACCAAGCTGCGGTGACTTTCAATTTTGTGAACTCGAGGTTGTAGGAAACATCGTGAACTTGCATTTTTAACGCGTATATTTTTTATCATCTTTATCACACAGATTCCATCAACAAGCATTAGTTGAAGTTAAAATTTTAGAGCATTTACGTAAAAAGGTAAGAATTGGCGCCATGCGTGAAATCTAACGCCACAATCTCACAGACCGAGCGTAGCTCTTTCCCAGTTTCTTTGTTCCTGTGTGTATCTGATTTAAGGCCTTGCTCCAGCGAGTCTTCAGTAACTCATTGGTAAAGTATCCGAAGTAATCGGAAAGTGCTCGGATTTTCTCCGAGTTTCTACGAGTTTCGATCTCTTATTCGAATTTTTTGCAAGATGCAGCACTAATTAATTGTGGAGGCTATCTGTGATTGACTTCATCGCTGAGTCTAAAAGTAATGCAATACGCGAATTCACCTTGATGTTCGCTTAGTTTGCACTTCTTTTTGAAATTGAAATCAGGCCGGGGTATTTCCTCTCCGCGCACTCTCAGAATATGTTCCATTTTCATTTCTTAGGACATGCAAAGCAGCTATAATCTCATTCACATGATCGAATATTTCTATTTTAGGTAAGTCCAAAGCACATGCCATTTATGTACACATGATCTTGAATCTTCTAAACAATCTCACCAAACTAAGTTACCCCAGGCCAAGAGCGGCATATGAAGAATTATTTTTTGTACTAGAGTGGGGAGAGCAGTGTCACGACCTTTGCCTGAGAGCGGTGGGGAAATTCGCCTGGAATTGTCTAGAAGGTTGGGCATTTATGTAATATGAAGATGTAGCAATCTCTTTTAGGACTTACGCGAGTGTTATGCATACTTTGCGCTTGTCTGACATTTTCAGTGGGTAGCTTCTTTGCCGGTCTATCTCGTCTCCAGCAGACAAGGGAACTAAATATTAGCACTTTTATTGGTGCACGTATTTGGAGCGATTTCAAACTTGACTTTCGGACTTATGGTCGCTGTTTTGTCTTAATTCCTTCTAGGAATCATCTGTGCATTAGCTTCGAACTTATGGGGTGAGCCAGTTACTTGCGTTATGTTCTCTTCTTTTCTTAACACTGCTGTTGTTAGGAGCAATGTTCAATATATTGAAATTAGAAGGTTAAAGCCTTGTTCATATTCGCGTTACAATCACAATCTCAATCGGAATTCTAGGGAGCCTTAAGAGACGGTGTGAATCGAAAATCGGAATCGAAGTCACTGTCATAAACAGCATGGTAAGGGTCGCTATCGTTTTCCATCGGGTAAGGATCAGAAAGCTTCCTTTTTTTGTTATCATTGCTACACTTATGATCTCGCACGAGCTGATTCCAAAAAAATTGTTCTCTGCCTGGCGACAGGTATCTGAACCTTTGCTCCAAAAGCGATTACGCTTTGTCGTAACTCTCTTAAGATTACGATTGCACTTACAATTACGTTGCTTCGTCGCAAGTGTGAACTAGACTTTAGTCTCCGGCAAAAGTTGAGTGGAATATATCTTTCTTCAAAACGCTGTGAGAGTTGTTCGATTTCAACTCATGCTTTATTTGTTGGCTGCAACTCCAGAGTGCTACTCTGACGAAATTCACATCTTTCCTATATATAGCCATTTTAAAACCTAAGCAAGAAGTCTGTGCGAGAAGAAGAATGCTGTTTACCTTTTTCAAATATCTCTCTTTGTGCCAGAGATATTCAAGCTTTTGCATTATGCAAACTAGCATCATGATGACGTCATAAACTCAAACGAATTTTGATCAGCTATGACGAAGAAAGATATCTCAGCCAATTTGAATCAGAACTGATTGATTCTTAGCGGTTATGTTCTTAAAAATGTTCTCCACAATATAAGTGTACCAGTTTTGTCACCACAGCAACATGCTGGGTTCCTGAAGAACCCAGATTTTTACATGCTTTGTTTGCCACCTTTGGCGTTCTGTTTTGATATTTGCTAATGGTGCTTCATCTGCGTCATCCAGCAAGCACATAAATAACTTAGGTTAGGTTTGTAGGCTTGCGAAATGTTTTTCGAGCTTAAAATCTATAAATATTGAAATCAGGTTGGGGAAACTGGAAAA
>BLFN01000156.1:2964078-2966578 GCA_014634225.1 Acropora yongei | reverse complement strand
CTCGTGTTAAGATTAATGTAAGGTTTTTTAATCTAATCTACCCTTTGTCTCTTTGTGATTAGCCTGCAAAAGGGTGTTTTTAAAGGTGCTCATAACATTTTGTGACACAGAGTGCAAGACAAGGGAGGAAAGGCCATGAAGCTCTAACACTTGGTGTAGAAGGTTACACATTAATTTTATTTCTATTATCTGGCAGGTACTGTGATTGTGAGTTCAGTGGATGGTAACAGAATCGAGATCTCAAAGGTTTATTCAGCTCACAGATGTACAATTGTCACTTGATGGGAAAAAAATGCTGTGTTTGGGATCAGCATGCATTGGTAAGTGCAGATTTTTGACAACACATTAACTTTTTAAAGTTTTGCCATTGGTGTTGAAAATGCATTAAAATTGTAATTAACTTAGCCCTCATGCTCTGTAATAAAAAAATGGTTAAAAATGACCATCAGTACTTGTTGTAATCAGGTAAAGTTTATTTTTTGGACTTAGCCCAAATACAGTGGAACCCCGCTATAACGAAGTGTCACAGTACCGAAAAAAATGTTCGTTATAACGGGGTCTTCGTTATAGCGAAGACCCCTTTATAACGAATTATCTGGTTAACAACGAAAAAATTCGTTATAGGGGGGTAACCAAGCTGAACCAGGCTGAGCAATGGGATATACACCACGCAAAACAGTCTACAGACTTGCACATGAACAGCAACATTTTATAAATAAAGCAAAGCTTTGAAGGTCAAAGTTTCCCCATCTTGACCAATAAGAGATGTGTTTGCCTTATCAACCATTTGTATCATCATGTCGTTTTTACTGACTGTGAGCGAAAGGACAAAATATTCGTTATAGCAGGGTAAATTGTGCGTTGGGACCGTCAAAATCAATTCGTTATAGCGGGGATTTCGTTATAGCGGGGTTCGTTATAGCGGGGTTTGTTTCCATATATTTTACTGAAATTCTGCCGGGCTTTCAAATGTTGTTCGTTATAACGGGGTCTTCGTTAAAGCGGGGTTCGTTAAAGCGGGGTTCCACTGTACTTGAATTTGATTGGTTAAGGCTTTGTGCAACTTTTAATGAGACAGCACAGACTCTAGCTTACAGCTGATAGCTCATTACTCTGTCAATTTATTTAAAAAAAAAAAAAGTAAACATCCTTTTCATTGACCTTAAATGAGAAGTTTGTATAGGAAAAACAATACCCTTAGTTTTGAGTTCAACATACTCATCAGCTTGGACAAAACTTTTTGTCCACACATTTAGGCCAGTGAAAGTATGACCTATAGGACTGGTACAGTATATAAGATTGACTAGTTTCTATTGACTACTAAATTACTGAATAATCATCATGTATGTATTTGTCTTTTAGGCTAAGATGACATTTTTTGCCTCACAAATGTCAGTGGAGTTGTTAAGATTGCTGGCATTGAGTGGTAATTAAGAACAGCAATAACTGTAATAATTAAACAATGAAGGGTTAAATAATTATTCTAACTTTGGAAACTCTGTTGCAGCATGGAAAGTGAAGTGAAACATGCAACTTGGGCATCAAACAATTAAGGGTCAAATTGAATTTTCTCAACAAGAAGATGTTTTAAATGTAAGCTCTACATGAGCAGCACAGTACTATGTGTCTGATATGGGACTTCCAGCAGCTAGCTTATTATATTTTTTTAGCTATGATGGTAGAGAAGTATGTCTTAAGCCAAACTGTCTATGTTTGGCTGTGTTCTTTAAAATCAGTTGAACGCAAATCATGAGGCATCAACTGGATGAGAGTATATGTTTGTACTGTGCTAATAGTTATTGTCATTTGCTGTATTGCTCAAATTAATAAATGTAAACTTACCGTATTGCACTTCTTTTTTTTTTTTGCCTGCAAGAAAGTTGAAGTGATTATTGTTATAAGATTGTCAAACATTTTGTAGTTTATATACCACTTATACTTTAAAAAAAGAGACTGAGGGGAACATAGAAATGAATGGTCTATCATCACAGTCCCTTGAAACCTCACTCATTTTCGAATGTTTGAGTGGAAGGGGTTCAATTCAACCAGTCCATTTTTATGATTTGCTTTTTTCTTTACTTACCCCTCGGTCACATTAGCGCTTGAGATCACGTCCAAGCATGCTTTCTTGTGATGTCATGCAAGCAAGCTCTAGCAAGCGCTTGGGTTGCAAGCAAGCACGGCGTGGTCTCATTGAAATTACTGCTTCGGCTTGAGTCGCGTGGTACATAAATGAATGAGTGTTTGATACTACTGTTTTTTTTCTTTGTGTATTCCCAACTACGTGTGCGCGTCAGAGGAAAAAGGACCAGACTTCGAAGGAGAAGACTGATCTTTCTCAGTCTTGTGAATATCTTCCGAGCGAGCTTTGCAATGGACCGATTTCACTCACTGCAACTGAAGAAGACGCAGCTGAATATGGAACGGCGGCCGTCGCACTGAGACGAAAGTTTGGCGCAAATCCTTCGACAAATGGAAATTTAGCATGCGGCGCAAGCGA
>BLFN01000156.1:2886353-2888853 GCA_014634225.1 Acropora yongei | reverse complement strand
ACCAAATAGTAGATAGAATGGTGAGAAACCAGTAGAGTCGTAACGAGTGCAATTGTAAGCATTGACAACTTTATTCAGATGGTCACGCCAGCGGGTTTTCTGTTTCTCTGGTAGGGCTCTTAATATTGATAGGAGCGTTCAGTTGAACCTTTCGACTTGTCCGTTCCCCTGAGGGTGGTAGGATGTGGTCCGTGAATGTTTGGCCCCACTCAGTTTCTCAAGGTTGTAGAAGAGCTTGTTTTCGAATTCCCCACCCTGGTCGTGATGTATTGTTTCTGGGAATCCAAATCTCATGATAAAGTCATTAAACAGTTATCAGCAGCTGTCTTGGCTGATTTATCACGGGTGGCATACGCTTGAGCAAATCTAGTGTAGTGATCCATGATTACCAATATGTATTGGTATCCACCAGAGCTAGGCTCGAGATGAACATAATCCATAGAGACGAGTTGGAAAGGCGCTATGGAAAGGATTGGCTGAAGAGGTGCATTAACGTGAGTCGGCGGTTTTCATTGTTTCAGGGAATGGCATACTTTTGTGACATAGTGGGTGATGTCTGCTCTCATAAACGGCCAATAGAAGCGTTCTCTAACTAGGTCCGTTACTCGTTCTTCACCCAAGTGCCCCATGTTTTCGTGCAGTTCTTCATACACCCTTTTTTGGTATATCTTGGATCCAGATCGATGATACAGAATTCCATTTTCAGCAATGAACAGTTTGTTCCACTCATGTAAGAGCTGTCGAGCAATGGCAGACTCTTGCTGTTTTTCCTGATAGGTCGGGCGCCTTCCAATTTTCATAAAACGGAAAACTCGAGCAATTGCTGGGTCTTCTTGTTGAGCCGCGATGAGTTCATCATGTGGCATAGTTGGGACGTCAACACTCTCTTCGTTCAGCCTATCAGGCACAGCTGTGAGAGATGATAGCCAGGTAGTCCGAGCGTTGCGGATTGAACATGTTACAGCATCCAAGACATCCTGATTAACTACTTCTGAGCAACTTTTCATATATTCTTCGAACCTGATTGGTATACGTGACAGGGTGTCCGCATCTGCGTTCGATTTTCCCGGTCGATACCTGATGTCAAAGTAAAAGTCGGCTAGTTCATTTACCCACCTCAGACCAGTGGCATTCAGGTTCGCTGATGTTAGGAAGGATGTATGTCAAGGTGTTATTATCCGTGAAGACAGTAAAATTTTGGGACAATAGTAAAGTTAGTCAAAGAATTGTTCAGTCACCGCCCATTTCAGGGCCAGAAACTCACGTTTTCCTGCATGAAAGTAGTATTTCTTTTCAGTTGGCGACAGTGCTCGTTAAGCATAAGCAATGACTCTCATGACTCCATCCTGCTTTTGGTACAGTACAGCCCCAAAACCTTCTTTACTTGCATCGGTGTGGAGAGTAAATGCCTTTGAGAAATCTGGGTATCCCATAACAGGTGGATTGCTGAGGTGTTCTACCAATTCCTTGAGGGCTAGTTGCTGTTCCCTTCCCCAATTGATTGGGGTCTTTGAGGGTGGATGTCCATCTTTTCCTGTGGTAGTTAGCAGGTCATATATTTGTTTTGCAGTCCTAATGCAGTTCTTAATGTACCTTCGGTAGTAACTTAAGATGCCAGCAAGCTGTCTAACTTCACCAACAGTCTTGGGTAGTACTTCTCTTTACTCTCGATGGCCTGTACACACCCGATAACCATCACCAGACACAACTCTTTCTAAAAACTTGACTTTGCGTTTGAACAAACTACACTTGCGCGGCTTTAGCTTAACTCCGTGTTCCCGTAACTTTCGTAGTACTGTTTTCAGATGTTCAACATGTTCTTCAAAGATCCTACTAAACAGTATGATGTCATCAAGATATGGTAGGGCCACTTTGTCCCTTAGTTCACCCAAACATCTTTCCATAAAGCGCTGAAAATTTGCGGGCGCGTTCATTAATCCAAATGGGATTCTTACCCATTCATATAGTCCCCAAGATGTAATGAATACTGTGGCTGCTCTACTCTCCTTACTTACAAAACCCTGGTGGTATGCCTTGCCCTGGTCAAGAACACTGAACCAGCTGTTTCCACCAAGACTATCTAGGGTTTCTTGGACTCGAAAGATTGGATGTCTGCCTGCAATGGTCCTGCGATTCAGCTCTCGATGATCAATGCTTAGTCTTAGGGACCCGTCTTTCTTCCGGACGCAGACGACTGGAGAGGAATATGAAGACCTGGATTCAGTGATGAAGTTATGGTTGAGAAGGTCCTCAATGTACTGTTTTACCTCTAGGTATAGTGGTCGAAGAAATTGATGTGTATTTCTTTTGCACTGGCTGGTTATCCTTCAGATTGATCTCCATCTCCAGATCAGGGATGCAACCAATATCGTCTTCACTGGACGAAAATGACTCGCACTCTGCTCTCAGCATAGTTTCAGCTGCAATGCGCTGGTCATGACCTGGGCCACTAAGATCAACTGCTGGTAGAGGATTTCCGCCCCCTTTTTCTTGCTGCTTG
>BLFN01000156.1:2547160-2552160 GCA_014634225.1 Acropora yongei | reverse complement strand
TCTGCCACTAAGTAGCTTACTCTAGAAAATGACGCATTCTTTAGAAAAAAAGATTTATTGATCATATGTTAAAGTAGTTCGCGTTTCTTCGCGGCAGAAAATTATAACTGAAACATAAACATCTTAATCAAGCTAGTCTAAATTACAATGGTGGATTAACATTTATTCGACATGACTATTACACTTCCCCGCTTGAAACGTTCTACTCTAAAGAGAATATAGCAGACATTGCGATACTGTCTCAAAAGCGTAATTCAGAAATCGTGCTTGTGAAAACTTCTAGGCTAGGTCTCTCTGAGGGCCTCTCTTTGGTAGCCTCTTTTACCAATGTTCGAACCCTCTGATAGAACCCCACAGTGCAGGACATCGCCTTAAGCATTCTTCCTAACGAGTACATATCGCTGGCAACGCTGTAACGGCGTTCAGTTCTAACCTCTGGAGCCAAATAATGCTTCGTGCTGCGTTCTAGGTCGTTGACATTCCCGTAGGCCTGAACTGAAGATGCAATCACGCTTTTCCCGAAATCGATGACAACTGGGTTGAATTCGTCAGAGACTCTAGCTCGTTCTAGTACTACATTGTTTGCTTTCAGGTCATTATGAAGGTAACCTTTTAAATGAACCTGTGATAAGGCAACGCATATCTTCTTAAATATGGAAATACAGCTTGTTGGCGTGAGCATGTTGGTATTTGCCGCTTGGTGGAGAGTTAAACTTGTTTCTTTGACACCGTGGAATTGCGTCACAAGACAAAAAGGTAGACTCTTTGTGACCACACCAAAAATCATTGGCAGATTTGGGTGGTCACCCAAAGACGAAATGCGTTCAACGTAAAAGTTGAGAGCGGTTCAACTTTTACGTTGAATGCAAGCCGTTCATACAATCTCTTGTATTTTATTTACGCACATAAAGCCAGTCAAATGCTCTTGCGTAATCTAGGTAAAATTTACGCAACAGTGGAAATCCACCTTTAGTTATTATGTTCTGGGAAAAAACGCGACACTGCTAATTAACATGAGGGAAAACCTCTGGTAACAGACCAGCTTAACAGATGGCAATTATTGAAAAGCATGTAAATCAAAGGAAATCAAAGGTCAAGGAAATTCTTATTCTTAAATCAATAAGGCTATCACTATCACGCGTGTTAGTGGCACAGTTAGATGGGAGAATTTGCTCAGTATCTCGCAATGACATGGGCTATTCGAGTTAGAGATGACACCATGATCTCGGGCCAATTTTTTTGAAGAATTTGTGTGCATGAGACCGATCTGAACTCGTACCGGCCTCGTGCCATCACCTTGTTAGTTAACTTTTGAGCGAAAGCTGATAGGTGGCAAATGATGTAAAAGCATAGCGGCTTACAACTGAGGAACAACTTTGGGGGCATAGAAACTGAAACGTTTATTTTAAGTGCCCTTTTTTCTTATAGGACAAGGTATTAGTTTAACTATTTTTGCCCTTTTCTTATTAAGTTTTGACTTGTTTACAGAATAAACTGTGTGTTTGTCTTATAGGGAAACATCGGTCGACTGTAGCTACTCCTGAAGAGTTGGTAAAGGAAACGTTTTGCCTCAAAAAATTGCTAGCGGTCAGCCAAATGAAAAAAGCCCGCGAAAATTTCTGTCGGGATTACCCGACGTATGAAAGTCAAAGGCAGTTTGTGTTCAATTGGCTCGATGATTATCAGCCTACTGCCAGAGTTATTTCATATTACATCAGTGGTATAAAGGTATGTTGGAGTGCTTGGACAAAAGTTTTAGGAATTACTTGCAGAAGATTTTTTGAACTAAAACGAGAATTTCTGTTAGGAAGACGTAGTGCACTTCATGGTGCGTCGTTAACTACTTAAGACTGTCCGCAGAGTGAGGCCGTCATAAACTTTCTGGATAGGTACTTTGCTGAAAATTGCGATTACATGCCAAACTCGAGCGTCTGGCATCTTACCTCTTCCAGCAGAAAAGTGGAAGTGTTTCAGGGGTTTCAAGAGACAACAGCATCCACCGGACAGACGAAATGTAGTGAAAGCCTCTTCAGGAAAATTTGGAATGAGCGTTATTCACATGTTAAAATCCCAAAGGTAGGACGTAAAATTTATAGCTGCAACTACGGACCGTGCTAAAAGTATAAGTGCACGTTTATTGATAACCCTTTCAATTTTAGGATCCAAAACGAAAAAGCGAGATTGGGTGCCCGTGTGGGCACTGAACTGAAGTCTTGTCAACCTTTCAGGAAAACCGTTTCAGCAAGTGTGACACTTGCTGCAACCTCAAAGTGGAAATTAGAGGAACGACGAATCCTATTCAAAAGCAAGCATTAGAGGAAAGAAGAAAAAGACATTGCGTGGGTCAGGTAAGCTATTAATTTGGCCTTTACTAAAACTACGGTCCAAATATTAGGATGTAAAGAAGCAGTGGTGCAGAGTGATGTAGCACCTCTCGTGAGGTCCAAAGTGATTGGTTTGTTACCTGAATCAAAAACAAAAGGCTAAACAATTGAAAAAAATGACCTAGACTTAAAGACAATGGAAGCTGCTTTCAATATCTAACAATAGAGCGTTGCGAGAGCTGCTCCACATTGCTGGTGGTGGAAAGAAACACCAAAAACCGAGTCAGAGCTTTCCTGATTGATTATACTAACTTCCATGTGATGTCACAATACGTGCAGAGAAGAAAGAAAGGCATATATGTCAAGAGCCTCGCAAGGGCACCTTCAACCCAACAAGCACTTCTCTGTGGCCATCGATGGCATGGACACCACGAAAACAGAATTACCGTTTTCAGTGCATTGTTGCCTTGATGCACACAGAACAAATGGAACCGATAGGCTGAAATAGTGATGAAAAGCATAAAATAACTGGCCGAAATAATTTATATACCTTTCGTATTCCCAACTTCTAGATTGAAATTTCATTTCTGCCAGTGGGTCACACCCACATTGATGTGGATCAGATGTTTTCAAGAATATCAGTGGCTAAAGAAAAATCTGGTTGTTTAACGCCCCAGGATTTGCTGAGGATTATCAGGCGATGCTACAAGCAGGTGCAAGGGGAGACAACACAAGAAGGTGCCAGGGCGCAATATGCTACTACTTCTAATGTGTATGCAGTGAGAGAGTGGCTTCTTCCTAACATACAACCGCTACATGGGCTTAACAATTTCCACAGTTTTGTAATTGTAAGAAACCCGGAGGGTAAAGCAGTTCTGCATTTTAAACCCTGGTGTACAAGCCAATGGGAGGCGGAAGCTTATGAGCCTGTTGAGTTGCTGCGTACAATTCCCACTGACTTACCAGACCTAACAAAGCCAAACTACGAAGCGGTAGACCTCCCAAGGTTGAACAGCATGGTAGAAAAGTGCGCCAAGAACGGTATATTTAAGAGTGAGGAGAAAGAAGAGTGGATGGCATTTCTAAAAAAGGAACAAGACCAAACGGACCTATACAAAAGCGTGGAGGAGAAAAACACTGGTATATAGTAATAAATTTGTCTTATATCGGCTTGACATTACCATCGGGGTAAATCAAGTCTGATTTTGACAGCAGTGGCGGTGCCTTTTGTGAATGCCTGCCCGACTGAGTTATAATCTACACACTTCCGAGTCAGGGAACGGGTCGATTTTGATTTCCTGAATTAGCCAGAAATCCTTTCGCATAAGTGGACGTACCGTTCGTGCAATCATACAGTCGGGCCTGCAAATTGTCTCAACATATCGTAGCATGTAAGCCCATCGCAAGACAAAATAATAAAAAAAAATTTGTCTACAGTAACAACAGGTTTCTGTGATGAGTAAGCATAAACAAATAGTAACACAGTTCTTTGTGCTACAGACGGGTCAAAATATCACAAGGGGGAACTTGTTTACATGCCGTGCAGTGACGATAAGTGGATAGTGGATGACCTAAGAACTCAAGAACGACCATCAGAGAGCACTCTCCAGCTTAGGGATGTACTTAAGAGAAGTGAGGCATTTGAACGAGGGGATGGCTTATTACCGGTAAGAGTGTTAATCTCCTAAATTGTAAAAATGGAGAACGATAGTTTACATAAGCCAGAATATTGATAGATAACTTTCAAGGTACAAGAATATTATGAATTATGCTGTACTAACTGTACTACTTTGCAAATTACCAAAGGTGTACACAGGACCATACCGGAGGCCTGGACAAGTTCAACGGCAGGTTCTTCGAAACGAAATCAGAACAGACATAAAAAAAGGGATGTTGGTGGCCGTGCTATCGGACAAGTACCGAGAAAAACCACTAATCGGTAGGGTTGACGAGCTGTCTGGGGAAAAGCTGCACCTGACATGGATGTATGGCCACTGGACTACAAACTAGTACATATGTAAGAAACGGGAAGGCCAAAGAATGGTGGAATGGACAGAGGAAGTAGACAAATCTACAGTTGTGTTGTTTGATTTCCAGTTAAGGTTGTCAGGAAAGCTCCGGCAGGCAATTGTGCGTGAACTGAAAAGGGTTCATGGTCTACAGCAAAACTCAGAATCTGAGTGAATGTCTTATATGGCGAGATGTTAAGAACACGACGCCACGGCAACAGGAAACAATAGCTTTACACGTTCTGCATGCGCATTTTCTCATGTTTGAACATTTTCCCCCATGTTTTACGGAAAGTGGAGAAGAATTTTTTCATAGTTTCACCACACCTCTAAATTCAGTCGCTGGATAGTTATATTTTACTTAGTTCGGACTACTTCAGAAGTCCATGACGAAAAAAATGTTCCACTTGAACTTGTAATTTTAAATTTACATCACGGTTTTCGTTGCTGTCGCGTCCTAAATCTAAACCAACCACAATTTGGATGTGGGCGAAAAACTGTTTGCGTAAAGCACAAGACAACTGCATTGTGAAAGAGGCCATTTTTCTTGAATTTTTCTGTTAGAATGCAAATTTACGAATCTTAGTTGCATACAAAAAAATCAGCGCATGTCACTTTCCTAATAATTTTCGAGATATTGTTGATTAAAGCTAATTTACTCTATTTC
>BLFN01000156.1:2532160-2534660 GCA_014634225.1 Acropora yongei | reverse complement strand
TCTATTGGAGGTAGGAGATTTGCTTGAATATTCAGTATCCCAGCTAATATCAGGAGCATTAAAATCACCAGAAACAATGATGTTATTTTTATGCACACTGTTCCCAAGTTTTAACAGTGATGCATCCAGCTCATCGAGGCTTATAACGTTGGAAGAATTTGGCAGATAATATGTTCCAAATAGCAGTGATTTTGTTTTCTTGTCTGCTAGCTGACATTGGGTCCAAATAATTTCGCAGTCGGTGTCCAGGTCCGAACAAATGTGTTAATATAATATCGTTTTTCACTGCCTGGAAAACACCTCCGCCGTGGCAGTCGTTGGGACGGTCTTTTCTGAAGATTTTGTAACCATCCCGAAAAATTTCTTACTTTCGATGTTCGAGTTTAACCAGGATTCAGTACCAAAGATAATATCAGGTTTATGTTGATCTATTACAGCAGCAATGTTTGCTATTTTGTTTTTAGCGATTTGACAGTTCATTGTCATCCAGATTAGTTTCCTTCTATTGTTCTTTAATTGTTGTTTCGCTTGGAAGAATCAGATTTATTGGAGTTTGATGGTAATATTCCAGAATTAAATAAAGGCTCAAAACAATTTAAAGAACTTGGTAGAACCTCAGAATCTGAAGAGTATGACTTTGCAATACACGATGAGCAAGAGAGAAGGCCGATGTAAATAGATGGTAACTTGCATGGAACCATGAGTCACATACATCGCATTTATTTATTGTTTGGTGCGGTTGTGCAGGCTTAGAACAAATGCTACAACGATGTTTGTTGCTTGGATTAAGTTCAATATCCCCTCCAAGAAGAAGAAACAATATTAACGACATCAACCTTTCGCCAATACGAAGGCATAAACGTTTGTCATTCTTGACCGATTGAGTGAGTCAATGAATTGCTTCCATTCCGAAGTTAACAGCGTCATTTGACGAAGAAGGAAAGCTAAATGTGGAACGAGGGATTCCTTTACGATTTACAACAGCATAATTTTTGTTGCACAATACACGTTAATAAGACCAGATAAGCCGGAGCCCAAAATTTTGTTACCACCATTGCTCACATGTCCAATGTTGGTTTCAAAATGGCGCTTGAGTTTCTGAGATGTGTTCACAAGGCGCTACTTTTGGCTGGCTATGACGATATAATTTTGAAAGTGAAACAGGTCATTTGCCGGGAAAGTTTATATTTAAAGAAAGATTTAGTTGCTGTTCTTCCTACCAGTTACGGGAAATCCTTAGTTTCCCAAGTTCTGCCTCGATTGTTAAGGGAAAGAGAGGAAACACGTGCAACTACGTCAGTAACAAAGTCTGTAGTTTTAGTTGTTTCACCTTTGAACACTTTGATGTATGATCATCTAATTTATCATAGCTGTTGAGCCGTTGAGCACAGGACGTTTGTGTGGAAACCTTCCATATCAATTACTCCCTACTCAACCCCCAACCCCACTTTTGGGCAACCTGAAATTTTTTCTTTAAAAGTCTGGAACTTGATACGTCCTTATGAAATGAATTCATAATTAATGAGAAAACGGAAAAAGTTTCATTAAGCATGCAATAACTATACATCTTATACAGATTTCTCTTCATTTACATAAACCCTTTTTTCCGATTTTCCTTGTTAAAATGTCCTGAATCAACAAAAATACCTAAATACCATTATGAGACTTTATTAGCAATTGGACTATTCAGTAACCCTTGATGAAATACTTTCTGCATAACACATAATTTGCTTGCTTTAAATCCAACAGAAAGAAGAACGCATGATGCCAGAGTGTTGGCTGTGTCTCAATTGTCTCAATTGAGTGATGATCTGGAAATGTTCGCTTTAAACCCAGCTGGAAGAGAGATGTGTTTTTGTAGGGAAACCCAGCATACTCTTGCAGGGTTCACCTTTAGGCACCATTCAGATTTGACATTTTAACCAGGGACATTGAGATATTCAATGCATGAATCTATGAGTGCTGTTAGTTCATCTGTAGAATGGCTTTTTGCAGATGTAATTACCTATTTTCAGTTTTTGGATTTTCAAAAGAACTTAGGGAGCATCTCCAAATTAATATCGGAACTTTTCTTTCCGATGTTGCTATCGGAATTTTCCGATTCCGATAGCTGCTTGTGTTCTGACTCATTCGTGAGACAATTGCTTAAATTGTCCAGCAAGTGCGAGGATCATATCTTCATTTGATTTCAAACACCGCACTTCATATAACATTTCTTTCATACGACATTCCTTTTACGGGAAAACATGAGCTCAACAAATTGACCTGCTCTCATCTGTGTTACTTCGTAGCTCAGTTGGTTAGAGCACTGCACCGGCATCTCAGAGGTCATGGGTTCGAATCTCGTTGAGTCGCAAGTGCGAGGATCATATCTTCATTTGATTAAACCTCATGTTAAAAAAAGAAGAAAAACTGCACAGTTGATATGGTATTTCTGAGAAATACAGTTACCTACTATTAATATTTATTATAATCACTATTAATTCATTCATATATTAAT
>BLFN01000156.1:2494660-2499660 GCA_014634225.1 Acropora yongei | reverse complement strand
GCCACCGATAGATGACTGGCTGAGGTTTGCTGAAAGACAAAACTGCTTCATGTCTTGTATTCCAAAAGGATCATAAACCAGTCGCACAGAGTAAGATGTCCCTGATTCTGCAGTACTTGATGTGATCGATCCAGATACTAGGATGACATCATCACGATAGCCTCGCTCTGAGTTGGTATTGGTAATAACCTCTCTACCAGTAATGACTCTTCCACGAAAAGATCCATAGTTGCTTGCAGAAAGGTTACCACCAGCTGAGAATTTTAGAACACTGAAAATGGACTCAATGGAACTATCATTAATGCGCAGTGGACTGATAAAATAATTAGGATAGGCTGTTAGGAACCATTCACTGAATCCCAGGAAGCCATATACCATCAATCGCAAAAGGTCCCATGTCTTTGAAAAAAGCAAAGTAGCATTAAATAAACAAAAAAGTTTTAGATTGAAATACTCGTTATAGACTGCAGAATCTAACTTTGAAGTTTAGCAAAGCGTAATTTGCTGGTTTCTGTATAACATGCATCAAATAAGTTTTTTCTCACTTAACAAAACTGTACAGTTTGAGTTGAACATTTTAAAAATGCTCTTTCGCTGGCCTTTCAATAACAGCTGTATGCTTACAGGGTACGCATACACTGATTGATAAGACTAACCACAACAGCTATAATAATAATAATAATAATAATAATAATAATAATAATAATAATAATAATAATAATCTTATTTTGTGAGTGTTTTACCTGCCATGCTAAGAACTTGCTTTGTCTAGCTTTCTTGCTGTTATCATGATACTCTGAAGATAACAATAATGGGAAACATTCAAACAATTCCTTCTTACATGATTTGCTATCAGAATGTATATCACAGCAATGTAGGTTGGGTACGTAAAGTCTTTATACAAGCCAAGTGGCCCATCAGAGTCGCAGGTCATCTGGCTTTCCTCTCTGTGAAGCAACTCTTGAAGTATTTTTTATTCCCCTCTGGATGGGATGCTAGTCCATCGCAGGGTTACCCCCAGAGGTACCCATTCATACACCTGGGTGGAGAGCTACTGTGGGAGTAAAATGTCTTGCCAAAGAACACAAGGTAGTGCCCCAGCCAGAACTCAAACCCAGACCATTCGGTCCAGAGTCCAGAACACTACATTAAGCCACGGCACTTCCCTACAACAATGTACTGTAAACTAATTGCCATACCACACTATATGTAGAAAATATACTCTTTATCAAGTGGACTCAACAAAGAAGGGTTTTCATGAAACAACTTAAATTTTTGTCTACTGTGCATTGCAGGGATTTTTCTTAAGAACCCCCTGCCCTTTACCCCATATCCATTTGAAAATTTCAGTTTTCAGCCTTAGTGATTCCCACACCCCTGTTCCAGGAAGAACCTCATATGGCTGGATTATGGATATTTTTTTTTTGAATTACACACCCACATTGCACTGAATAAAATGCTGCAACCAAAATTATTTATTCTTGTTGTGCTCTTACCGGTGTTCTGGTGACATGTGGACCAATCTTTAAAGAAGCAGAAGCCCTCCTTGATGTTTTCAAGAACTCGTTGATATTTGGGTGAAATAGTCATATGGCTCAGTGTTCCCTTCTCAAAGATGAGATGACAAGCTTCCAAGTAGTTACATGTCATCTCCACCATTGGTGCATCCACAGGCATTGGAGGCTTTCTTGCATGTTTCTGGAGTGCGCTGATCATGTACCGTTGCTTTGGGGGCATGACACAATGATTTAAATTAACGAATGCAACAAAGAAACATATAACATACCCAATAACACAGGGCTCATACCCTTTTGGGCTTTTGAAATTGTATTACTTGCATAACCTTTTCCATGACTTGTCAAAGTTATCCATGACCTGAATTTGACCATTTTCGTAGAAATTTTCAAACAAAAATTTCTTAATATCCATTTAATTGTGTTTTATTTTGCAAGAAAAGAACTGCTTAGATGATTTGTTTTGTACAATCAACGTTGTTTTCCATGACTCTCCCATCTAAATACAGCACACCTACCTGCATGATCTTTGCTGGAAGGATATTTAGGCGAGTCCAGCTGTCTCGGTGAACAAAGCTGTAACGCAGTCCAGGAACTCTTCTTGCCAAATTTTGTTCAACTCTTGTCTGGTCACGCACGTACTGATCAATAATAGGTTGCCAACCAAACTGGACACCATTGTTTTGGAAGATTTAGTACCCCTTGATCTTGAGCTATACAGGGCAGCAATATTGTTTTTGAGCTGTAAAAGTCAATAGTAAGAATAAGGGATTAAAAAGTACTTAATAATTGCCCACTAATAACAAAACTTGCCACAGGAGCTTAATTCTGTACAGCCATGTCTCAATTAAGAAATGCTGAACCAGATTTCATTTGAAAATAGGAAAATACATGGTTATTGGCACCAACATTTTCTTCTGAAATCGGAGTGGAAACAGGCATATATATCCACAAATAGCCCATTTTTTCAGTGTGATTTAATCGCATTAATGGTTAGCAATAGAATCTTTTTAAACACAGAGTACCGGAGGGTAAGAAGTGAATCAATATTGTTTTTGAGTTGCATGACTACCAAAACAGGGTTATTGTCATTATGTGTAGCACATTTCAAAGTTCCGATCACTGATCTGTAAATCCAGTGAGGACTCAATTATACATGTGAGCATGTAGTGTGAGTTGTCAATGTAATTCATTTGCATAGAAAAAAGAACTAATTAATTAAGTCAAATTACCTGGCGAGAGGGGCAAATTACAACATACACTCTCTTGTCCTCATCACCCTCATACGGGTTTTCAAATGATGCCGAGACTGCAAATGGGTCCTCACCATCACTCAGTGGCAGCTGCTCATGTTCATAGCCACACAGCAGTTTGATAAGTGCAAGGTTAGAAGATGCTCCATCACACACAAGGACTCGAATTCGAAAATTATACAAGGTGAAGGCTTGTATCGTCCTCATAATACACTCCAGAAGAAACTTGTGGTCCCAGGAACCAGCACATGTAAAGTACGGACCAATGACATCAAATTTGGATGTTAGGTCCCTCCATAAAAACTGGAGTATGTAAGAGGTTTTTTGTTGGTCAAAATCTTCTCCTATACTCATGAATACATCATGTAAGCAAGGGAGTTCATCTGGACTCATGGCATAACCTTTGATTGTTGAATTCATTGAATTCCAGACAACCTTGGACTGCACCTGTGTCGTCAAAATTAAGAGAGAAAAAGGTTGATGGCCAGGGGTGATTAAATGGCAAATCCAAACCCAGTATATTAGGCTAAGTTTACATGAAGAATTTTAGCCTGGGCTGAAGAATCCAAAATCACTGCATGACCCATTAGTGCTATTTCTCAGTGTCAGGAAAAAGCTCACTCTGACATAAGATGTGCTGAAAATGTTCACATTTGAAGAGATCTTTTTATAAATAAGCTACATGCATTTGAACATTCATGTTTAGCCAAAATTATCGTTTTAAAACAGATATGCAACGCTTTGGATTCATGAGTGTATGCTTATTTGAAAATAACATTCCACTGACCTTCGTTTCATCAAAAATCAGTACTCCAATTCCAAGCGGTTTTTTCCTTTCAGAGGCCACCTTACTTTCACAAAAGGTTTGGTAAGCTTCACTTTGATTAGCAATATACTGCTCATGGATTCCGGGACCATCTGCATTGCAGCTAACAATTCGCTGAAGCTCTTTGCAGCATGGTAACTGGAGTATTCCAAGGCTGCGAACTGCACGAAATGCAGCAGGGCTTCTGGTGTAAATAGCCAGAGCTGTTAAATGAAGGGCACAATGAAAAGAATTAAGACACTCGCCATGACAGACCTGACATTGCATGTATGATGATATATTATATGCCACTGGGCTGCAAACCATTGCAAAAATTTTAGTATGCCAGTTCCAAAAAACATCCATGCCTCCCCAACGGAAAGGA
The DNA here is from genome assembly GCA_014634225.1 of Acropora yongei. NCBI lineage: Eukaryota > Metazoa > Cnidaria > Anthozoa > Scleractinia > Acroporidae > Acropora > Acropora yongei. The sequence goes on along the minus strand of BLFN01000156.1, from coordinate 2,495,703 downwards.
CGTACTTACATAAAGATCCCCACTACATTATAAATTCTATTTCTTCAGAGGTGGGATGTAGAGTGTATTATCAATTACAAATTCATTTCAAAGAAAAGTTATACTACAATAGCAAATAGAGAAATACGCTCTTCCCTAAGTCACAGATTTTCTCGCAAATCTTTTTCTCTGATTTTACTAGCCAATTAAAGCAGACACACTAAAGCAAAAGCCCAAAATCTTATTATTTTTTTTACCAGCAGTGTCTCTAAATCTATCTTGTCCTGTTAGAAGAAAGTAACTAAGGTATCAGATTTTTTTTATTTTTTGTAAAGTAAGTCCTGCAAGTCTAAGTAGGCAAGTAGGTTCACTTAGTAAATTGTGCTTTGTATTGTAATGTAACTATTGTTTTGTTTAGCACTGTAATGTAAGTAATCTAATTATTTTTGTAAATATTGTAAGAAGTGTAAATACTAGTATTGTTAGTAGAGTAGTAAATTGTATTGTAAGTAATTTAAGTAGTGTAAGTGTTAGTATTGTAAGGGAAAAAAATTATTAATTACAAATTAAATAACTCCAGTGAAGTGCCCATCAAAATACAAATTTAAAAATCAATATAAGATAAATTTATACCAGGGTTTCATTTTCAGGCAAACAATCTAACACAGCTGCATCTTGTATTTCCTTGAACTTAACTAGTACCAAGAGAAAATGAGGGGTTATAATAATTACAATAATAAGGGGCTATAAAAATGATAACCCCTCATTTTCTCTTGCTAGTACACAGCTATGTCACTAAATCATTGCTCATTTAAACCCACCAATTCGGATTGTTGCTGATGACCATCTGTTACCTTGTCTTCCGGTCTCTAAAAGCCAAACATACATGATACAGGAGTAATAGGTTAATGTAATTAAACAAAAGAACAGCTATCACAGATTTAAACCAAAAAATAATAGTCTTACCTAAGATGGTTTGAAACCTTTGTAGCAAGCGTAAAGGACGAAACAGGAATACCAAGAAAAAAATAAACACATGATCGAACTGAAATGTCCGTCATGTA
>BLFN01000156.1:2477160-2489660 GCA_014634225.1 Acropora yongei | reverse complement strand
GAGAACTTCTTTGCTGCTGCTTGACAAATTCTTCCATAACTCGATTTTACTGGACAAGAATCTGGTATGCTTGGTCACTGAGTCCGGATTCATTGGAACCCTTACTAGTACTGCTTGTGACATTCCTTTCATCGTGTATCACTTTAGGTTTAGAGGGTACATTTCCTTGCTTATCTTTCGCGGCTTTGAAGAAAGAATCTGGAAGTGAAGAACTTGGGCAAGTTTTTCCCTATGATTCCTCAGGGAAAAGAAACTTAGACTCTGCTTTAGCATAAGCATCTTCTCTAGCCACAGCCTTTGCGTACTCTGTTTCCAGCTTCAATTCTTCTTTCTTTAACTGCAGTTTGAATTGCTTTCGTTTAAGACGCAATTCCGCCTCATGAATGCATTGACGCTGTTTTAAAGCAAGGGCTTCAGCCTCATTTCTGCAATCTTAGCCGCTTCCTTAACTCAAGCTGTAGAGACGCTCTACTGGAAACCGAACCACGAGAACCTTTAAGTTTAAGATTATCCAGCAGGATGATCTGCGAAGCACTGTCATCAGGTGTTATCTCCATATCTTGCAGATTTAGCTGCGTAACCAGTCATTGATGGTATCACAGAAAAAGTTACGCTTGCTTCGATCTCACTAAAGAAAACGTTAGATTGTGTCCTTGCAGCTTCGTCATGCAACTCTTGATTATACGCGTTCTCGGCTTCAACAAAGCTTCAAAATAGATTCGTGATCTCGGTTAACTTGACTCTAACCGGTTCAAAATTATTAACATCATTTAAGAGATCGTCAATTTCTTAGTGTTTCGCTGTGATGCTGGATAACACACCTCCTCTCTTCTTCCGCAAAACTCGAACACGCTCACCTCAAACTCCTTCGCTATCAATCGTTACATTCGGTCTTTGAACACATGCACTTGACCGTACCGCAGGAGGGCGAGAAATTAAAGGATGCGTCTTCGCTTGCAACAAACTTCTTTGGTGGTTAACCAGAGGTTTTCCTTCAGACATTTCAAATGAACGTGAACACCAACAATAAGCGTTATTTGCCCTTTACGAAAGACGTCACAGACACACATAACTTGACTTGTTTCCACTTCAAAGCATTGAAAATAGTTTTTTTATGTAGACCAACAACAAGCATACAGTTGAGATGTACAATGACGAGAGCGGTAAAGGACGAATGTGACGATGTAGTTAACAAATGAACATAATTATGACGAAAACTTACTAGAACAAACTAGAAACAAAACAGCGACAACTGCCAAAAATTACAAGATACCCATATATATGGTATTATGCAAAATTAAAAGTAGCAATTGCAAAGAATCTAAGAATACAAATGAGAACTAATTAAAAATGAGCAGAAAAAACGAAAGTGTTGATGAATTTCAAAGGACAGACACACAAAGCTATTATCGCACCTACAGAGAGCACTAATCTTTTCAGGTTTGTGGCTGTTTTGTGTGCTGATTTCGCCCGCTTATGACTACCTTGTTAAATACAATATTATCACGACTTGTAAGGCTAACAGTTCAGTGCTGACCTTTACGAACTTCTGCATAAGTGAAATTATGTGGGCATTCAAATATTGACGTTGAAAGGAAAATAAAGTTTTCTAAATCTCATTGTTCGTAACCATGATGCCAAGATTCCTGTTTCATTTGTTACTTGCTGTGGTGCCTCGGCTCTTCTTAGCAGTTTTGCACTTTTCGTTTCATCCAAAGTACTGTTTTTTTTTTTTTTGTTTTTTTTTTACGATTCAGTGTAGCCGGGTTATAAGTTTCAAAAACGGTTAAATCTCTTTCGTTTCTTCATTTTGCTACAAAGAGCCTCTGTTCCACCGGAAAACTGAACTTCATATTTTTTTGTTCTAAACGTCATGCTTGACTGGTTGCATCCTAATCGGAACAGTAAAGCAAGTTTACGGCACTAGCAACGGGTAGGACGAATCTTCCCAGCAGCTTTTCTCAGCTCCTTCAACGGGTAAAGGAAAAATACCACACAGCTTTTTCCAACGTTTCCAACCGTTGGGAAAAATAACCCAAGGTCTTTTTTCAAGGCCTTTAACGGGTAAAGAAAAAACCCAACGGCGTTTGAAATGCTTTCATCAGCGCCCCAACGGGTAACCAACGGCTCTAGCTATCCAACGCAAAACCGCTAGTGTATGTTTTCGCGTGAGAGGTCACATTTCTTGAAAAGCAGGAAAAAGGACTTTTTTGGCCTCTCGAAGCAGTAAACATTTTACAAAAATTTTGTGTCCTCGAAGACTGGTAACGAGTTTCGTTGTTGTGACGTAATAAATCGCATAGCGCTGTCTTCTCCATTTAGTGAAAGCTTATTGACTTAGGATATATTGTAGAAATGCCTTCAGACGATGAAGTTATGTCCCTGGCTGATTTCTCATTGACCGAGAGCTCATTTAAAAGCAGCGAATCTGGAGAATTTGAAACGGTGAGCATCGCTCGACCATACATGAGCGAACCTCTGGCACACTCGAGTGATGAAAGTGAAGAAGATCAAAACGACCAAGACGGACTTTGTCTCTCTATTTTACGTGGTCCATTCCAAGATGAAGTTTCCATAAATGATTGGCCAGTTATCACTACCTGGGGAAGGCGGCATTCTTAGTTCAAGCCCTGTGACTTGTAATAATTTCTCTGTCTCCACTCATGCACGTATGCATGTGGCGAGTGCACAAGGAAAATTTGGTCGTTGCCTTGGAGTATACGTGCTGCCAGGAAATTGCAGCTGCTTGTAAGAAACTTACCTTCAATGGCAGTATCGAACACATTAAGTGTATCACAAAAGTTGAATACTCCCTTGCACGTGTAACTATGAAATATGACATAAAAAGCACACGACAATAGAAAGAACAATCGATTTTTGTGCTGATTAGGTATTGTAATTTAGTTTTGAATCTATTAACTGCAAAGTTGTATAAATTAAGAACTGATAACTGCCTCATTGCAGCTGGATGCAAAACTACAATTTGCTAAGTGGCGTTGTGACAATGCACACTAGAAGAGCTGATCCATAAAACAATCGATGTTACATGCAAATATAACCTGTACCTAGACATCCGTTTTCAAAACACCCACAACGGTATAAGTGAAAATCGTGAGGCCGAGGAGAAGTATAAGGGACCGCAGTAACTTTTCAAGGAATTGATCCGCAGATCAAATGCCGCTTGGGCATATTTGTTTTTCCACAGTCATCAAACAAAGGGATTTCCATGACATGAAAGAAACTGTCATCCAAGTGTGCAAAACACAAAGCTGAAGATTTGCTAGGGACTAAATCTTTCCTGGAATTCGGACAAACCAAATCCACTTCTGCCGTAAAGACTCATCTAATGCATCGTTTTTCCTGGAATGCCTGATTTGTTAATGTAGTTAACGGCATTTCGGCTACCAGCCACACAATACATCTCACCTGACTCTCTTTTCCTCTTGTCCACCATAAGCCTTGCTGTCCTCTACACGATTTATTACGTCACAGTTGTGTAACCAGCTCAATTCGGCCAAGCACAAGATGAAAACGCTTTGGAGCGGCAAATTCGAGTTTTTCGTGGCAGAAAAAATAGTAAACAAAACCTTCACAGGAACAAAACTGGCAAAATCAGCCTTTCCTGTTGTTACTCTTTTCGATGAAAGAAAAAAATCATAATTACTACATATACAGGACTCCATTTAAACTAGCTTTGCTAAACTGGACATTCCTGTATAAATATTGACTTATCACTTATCACAGAGGAGTTTTTGAACCAGACGGACATTGGAAGCAAACATTTGGCTTGCCCAGGTTTTTAATTCAACTGTATCTACTGGTGAAAATATACTTCACCAGACCAAGAGGGCACGCGGGCCCAAGCTGGGCGATTGTATGTTTTAAGCACAGCCTTCACCGTTCCTTGTTCAATGATTATTTATCAATTACAAGGAAACTGACAACATCAACAATCAGGAAGTTTATGCTCCGAACCCGAAAAAATAAAAAAGTGCCCGTGGTTCTGCTCAAGAAGGAATTTTGGCCGCTTAGAGGAGCAACATGGCGAACAGTGAGGCCAGAGCAAGCAACAAAGACAATTCACCTCAGGCGAGTGTCCAAGCAGAGCAAGAAGAGCCAACCCTACACAAAATTAAATCAATGCTAGTTGACATACAGATTACTGTGTCAAGTATGGATAGTCACCTTGAGAATCACCACTGCTCAGTTTTACACTTATATTGTCTCCAGTAGCAGAGATTTGGGGACCATGCCATAAAGTCTGGGCAAACCAAAGAGCACTCTCAACCTTTTCTCTGAAATGATAAGTTTATCTCGCATTCTGATACAAGAAGTCATCAAGGCATCTTTGCTTACACAAAAATAGAAGTTCTCTTTCCCCTGATCACATAAAGCGGCTATTTCTTACTATAGTTTACCTGATGTATTTTACACAATACTGTTGTCTTAATCCTGCATCAGCATCAGCAGTCTCTCTTCCCTTAGGAGAAGTTGCACGCTGTGTTTTCAAGTGAAAAAGCACTTGCTCACGAAAACGAGTTGGACAAAGCACTCGAGACTGCCCTTGTAAAAGTGCAAGCCGGTTATGTTCGTCTTCATGTAAGTGTGGAACTCGTGCAAAGCCTTGTCAGAAAAGTTAAGATCAGGCTTTTCCAATAATCACAAGAGCTTCTAGTGATCCTGTGAAACTTGAACCACAATTGCTGTCTTGTAACTAAACAATATATGTGTAAAAGGGTAACATTTGGGCATGCTTGAGTGAATTTGGCCTATTTCACAATCGCACGCTTGTAACATGCCTTTTTTTTACAGGAATTTGTGGCAATACCAAGCCCAGCAACCCCGCAAGAAAGTACCAGCCGCCTCAGTGAAGACAAAGAAATAAGGAATACGAAAAGACAAGTAAAGCTAGGGTTGCTCTTAGCAGGTCTACATTGCCAATTATTACCTGTATGGAGTGACATTAAAATGGAGAAAATTGTTTTGATTGACAATGTTCGCTTTGTTAAAAGGGATCTAACAAAAAAATTAAAAGAAAGCTGTTTCAATCTCACATTATAGTTCATGTATTTATCTGCGCACCAATGCCAGATTTGCACACCAATGCCTGAGCCGTTTTGCTTCCTCTGACCTAGTTTCACACGGCTGTACTATTTGTACCTTTATAAGAGCGATTTATTTGCAATGCAGGAATTTATTGAGACACTCGATGCTGACACAAAAAAAGATGCATGCAAAGCCTTCAACGACGAGTTGGAAGCATGGATTTTGTGGATTCTTTGCTTATAATGGAAGATGACTACACACATGATGAATTGGATGCTGTGCCTTTGGAAGCCTCGGCAGCCCCAACCAGTGCAGTAGCCGAAGCAATTCCATCCACACACCCACATGTTTCTACTTCTATCCCACACCAACCTAGACCAGCAGAAGAGTCCTTACCAGCTTGGTGCAAATGTAGGAACTGCTGTACTATGCCACAAGAAATAAGAATTGCAAAGACACAAAAACAAGATTTGCAAAGCTTTGCCTGGATGTTGATGTCCTCTCACCTGGCATCAAAAGCACTGCTGACATCAGAAATGACCCACAAAACAATAGCAGCCAGTATATTTTAGACAAACATGGCTACCTAGGAAAGGGAAGGAGGGGGTTGCTCCACGTTGTGCTGTGTGGCACATAAGGAACCATTTTCCTTTGACAACTGGAGTTTACATGGGTTTTAAAGAATATTAAGAGCTTCTCAATTTTATCTGGCATATTTCATTATAGTTTTCAGGCTTTCTACTAATTACCTAGTAGTGCCACAGATTTTCACCTGAGATACGAGGGTCTACAGACACTTAATGGCCCTACTAGAAATTTGTTGAAATATTTTTTTAAAGGCATCAGCTTGAAACTGGTTTCATTCAATAAAACTTTGGTTTTATAAGCCTGCAAATGTTTAATTACCGTACTTATTCGGCTATAAGCCGAGACCCCAAACTTCGTACACAAAAAATCAACTTGATTGACATGAATTGAAAAAGCATAATACTCGGCTATAAGCCGAGAGCCATTTTAGGTCTTGACATTTATTATCGACTATGGAATTTTCGTAAAAATACAATTGAAAAATTATACTCAAAACAGAAAAAAATGAATGCAAAAGATTAGAAACAAACAAGCAACGTGATCGTGAGGTGATGAATATTAAACAATTGCGGACCTCACTGCAAACATGTCTTCAAACAAGCGAAGTGTTTTATAAAAAGCTAGCACATAACAATGGAGATGAATTTAATGTGATCCTAACAAATCAATAAAACAGCTTGTGTGGATTTGACAAAACATTCTGAGCTCAGAAACCCTCCGTCGTACGAGTACCGGTAGTCAATCTTGTTTGTTCAAAGTCTCTCTCCGCAATCATGCCAAAAGCTCGACGTTCAGCTTACAACCACGGCTTTAAACTTAAAATAGTCGCCGAAGCAGAAGCTGTAGGAAATAACTCCGAGATCGCAAAAGAATACGGCATCAGCGAGTCGATGGTCCATCGCTGGAGGACAGATCAAGCAAATCTGTTCAACGGGGAGCTTAAATTGTCGGCCAAACGAAAGACGATGGGCTGCTTTACGCCAAAGTATCCCGAGCTCGATCAACGACTGCTGGAGTTGTTTACAGAGCAAAGAAGTCAAGGTAAGATTTTGCCTTGAAACAAGATCCACTTGTGCGTTTTTTTTTGCAATGGTGTCATGTGACAAGCTTGTTTACACGATCTGTGTCATTTGCTAGCTTGCTAGTAGCAATTGATCATATTGGCTCTTCCACTTCTTCGTGCTAAAACACTCTCTTTTCATTTTAAACAGGAATAGCTGTCAGTGGTTTAATGTTGCGGTTAAAGGCCAAAGAATTTTGCGACGATCCAGATTTTAAAGCGTCCCTCGGTTGGTATCAGAAATGGAAGCGTTGTCACTCCATCAGCCTACGAACAAAAACAACCCTTGCACAGCGTCTTCCGAACGATTTAGAGGAACAAACAGTGAAGTTCAATCACTTTGTCATACGAGCACGTCAGCGCTGTGGATACTCCTTGGCAAGGATCTTCAACATGGATGAGACGCCAATGCGGTTTGAGCTTCCATCCAGTCGTACCCTTGAATTCAGCGGCAGCAGAACTGTCCCCGTAGAATCTTGTGGTCCGGAGAAGAGAAGTTTCACCGTAACGCTAGCAGTTGCGGCTGATGGAAAGAAAATTCCACCAGCAGTTATCTTCAAGGGTGTGCGAACACCTAGAGACCCTGTTGTGCCAGATTCTGTGAGAGTTTCTTTTCATAAGAAAGGATGGATGGATAAAGCCGGTAAACTTGTCGTTTTGTTTTGCTTGATGAAGTGCCTTCTTCGCGATATTTTGGCTTCCACTGATTTTTATCTTTTATCGATTTCAGGTGTTAAGGAGTGGATTCGCACTTGCCTGCCAAGAAGTCCTGTGGATGAGCGGTCACTGCTGGTGTGGTATTCGTTCCGTGCTCACCTGACCGACTCGGTGAAAGAAGTATTGCAGAGGCAAAAGGTTGACGTGGCAATAATTACTGGCAGCCTAACTCCAGTCCTTCAGCCATTAGACAAGTGTCTAAACAAGCCATTCAAGGACAATATCAGGCAGCAGTACCTTTCGTGGCTAATTACTGGTCCCTTCGAGTTTACACCTGCCGGGAAGAAGAAGGTTCCGTCACGAAACCAGGTCCTTCGATGGGTAAAACAGGCTTGGCGCGATATTCCCGAGGAGATGGTGAGGTGATCGTTCAGGACTTGTGGCATCTCTAACGCACTAGACGGGACATAAGATGATGCCATCTTTGAGGAGAATATTCCAGAAGAAAATAGTGAAGACGAGGAAATGGAAGACGAATTCGAAACAGACAGCAAGTAAGAAGATTAGCAGTAAGATCGATCCCGACCAAACAACTTAAAAACGGCTCCTTTAGGAGCCACCAAATAATAAAAGTCCATAACCAAGAACTGCTCTTCATTTTACTAGTACCGGTAACTTACTAGTACCTCGGCTTGTAAGTGAATACATGTTTAATTCTTGCTGTTTATTTTGCTGAGAAATTTTTTTTAATCAAAAATACTCGGCTATAAGCCAAGACCCCTTCTACGGCTTCGAATTGTCCCAAATTTAGCGAGGATTTGTGTAAAAATCGCTCGGCTTATAGCCGAATAAGTAGGGTATACACATGAATGAAGTATTAAGAAACATGAGAGAATAATGATACACGATGAAGAGTTTTCCTTCAATCTAGTCTTGGCTCTTTGTGCACAAAGTGCTCTTTTGAACTTTGTGGGGGCACCCGAGCTATATTTGGTGACATGCTGTGTGATGCTCTTCAGATCTTCAAATCTTCTCCTGAAGATCATGGCCGTGAGCAGTGGGATATAGTTGTATCCTTTGTTCACCTTAACCACCTTGCAATTCCACTCTTTTGTCCTCCGGTTATACTTCGTGGTGACCATGCCCTCCTTTTTCTTCATCACAGCTTGCTCCCTTCCTCTGTGGAAGTTCCAATCTTTTGCTGTCAATTGTTTGCGTGCTCCAGACGCTCTGTAACTACAACAAAGGAATACCAATCAGAGTTGAAAAAGATGTCACTTTCAAAAGTTACTAAAAACCTTCTGGGTCACAACTTATGAGTATGCAAGCCGTTTGGGAGCATATGCCAAGGAGAGGCTATTTGCCGTCAAGGTAACCAGTATGCCCGCACTTGAAGAAGATTTCATTACTTTCATACAATATGTACAGAGGGAGTGTGGCAAAATAAAATTCTTATAAAATTACTTTATCATGCTTTAGTACTTCAGTCATAATTTCTGCCCTTTCCTGGTCATACAAAATAAGCGCTTTATTTATTTATTATATTTGTTTGCTCATTAGAGTAGTGGTGTGATGTGATGAGGATGCAAGGCTCTGTTTTTAATAACTTTTTAACGCAAAAAAAACTAACTTGGTATCTTTGATCGTTAATTTAAGTTGGGAATCTCACTGCAGCCTCTCACATTTACCTAAAATGGACATAACACTTCATGCTCTCCAGTAAACTGGGCTCAAGAACTATCTACTGGAGAGCCTGAAAATCCTTATCAAGCCTATCAAACCAAGGAAGTGCATGCTTATCTGGTAACTCCTCATGGTCGTATTTTCCAGTGGGTCATTAGTGTATATTACAGATATGATGCAGGACACCAATCCATTTATCCTACAAAATAAAGGATTACACATAAGGTATCCACTTAACACATGTCTATGGGTTAATGACCAAACAGGAGATCAAAATAGCTGAATATTGGTCAAGTTCTTTGGTGTGATTATATTTCTTGGCCAATAAAAAATAGTTTTTTTTTGTTATTTTTAACTGGTGTTTCAAACAAAAAAGTACTAGAAAAGAAGCTTTTTCATCTTATGAGATAACTAATCAGTAACACATGAAAGGGCATCAGGTTTTGTTGCGGATTGTTGTGGTAGACATATTGTAGTAAAATAAAAGATAGTGATACCAAAAAAAAATCATTTATACAGATATACTCTGCATGTCACACCTTAAGTTTGTCAAGAGCTTCATCATCAGTGGAACAACCTTCAAAACAGATGCCACAGCAACACCACAAGTGCTTAATTGTTTCTTCTGACCACTTTGCAATTGTATTGTTTTCCTTCACAAGGCTGACCAAATGAAAACAATTCGGAGACAACGAATGACTGTGTCGTATTCAAGCTATTGCACAACAGGGAAGTCAAGATGCAATGCAACTTTATGAAATGTATATTTTGTACAAGTGTTGGGACTAGTAAACCATTATCATACTTTAACAAGCCTTTTGTCCCAGAAGTCATACAATGACATTCAGGTTGTTAAACTACAATCATGGACAAATGGACAATTTTCTTTGGGACACTTAAATTTATTTTAGTCCAATGCACATTCTTCTGACTTCAGATGCCCCCCCCCCCCCAATTCAATGTTGGGAATGAACTGGTCCAGTTTCAGCCTGCACACTATTTTCCCCCAGGCAACATTGAATGGGGGGGAGGGGGTCGCAAAAGAACCCAGAATATGTGATAAAAAGTGATTTGAAAGATAAAATGCTGTACTGTCCCAATTAATTTGTCCATGATCATAGTTTTTTTACAGTGGCTGCAATTATATGACCAAAAAGGTAAACGTTACAGATCAGGTACAACTCAGTAGGTGTAAAGCTTCGAAAGCCATTAAAAGATGACTATTATTATCAGGACTTGCTCATGAATTTCGCTCATAGAAACGTTGACGAACTTAGGCATGAAAAACATGATGATCTTCCAATCGCCATTAAACATTTTGAAGCAGCAGTATCACTAAGACCATAACTGTGGAAAGATGAATCAGCAGTAAGAAATCATTTGTCCTTAAAGGGAAACAAAGCTGACTATGTTCATACTCTTGTAGCATATGTGAACAGCAGATTAGACTTTTTCAATCTTTGGCAGCGCAGAGTTGTAGGCGGAATATCACATTTAGCTCTTGTACCTACATTAGACTCCGAACACAATGTCACCAGAACAGTTGAAATATTATATTTAACCTCTTGTTGAGGAATTCCTTCAACAACGAGAAGAGCATTACAATGACATTCCTGAAGTTAACTATGACTCTGATGATGACACAATGAACAACGAAGATGAATGTGCTATAGATGAAAGAGATGTACAAACATGACCATCAACATAAGCATATGATTGGAGAAAATTTTTGCATATTCGTGGTAAGCCAGGTACAGGCAAAACTTATGCTGTTACACAGCATTCGTAAAGCTTTGAAAGCAGAATGCAGGGTACTTCACACAACACCTACTGGCATGCTTTCTAGCACATACAATTCAAGTATAACAGACGAAGGCTTCTGTTCAGATACTATCCACAGTGCATTCAGATATCAAGAAGACCAAAACGAAAGACCTCAAAACAACTCACATCTAGCAAATTATGACTTACTAGTTGTCGATGAGCTTCCTATGGTTCCTTCGATTATATTCAAGCACATAATGACAACTTCACAAGAATTGCATGTAAGACCAGTCGTTCTATTATGTGGAGATCAACAACAGCAGCAACCAATTGCTACAGTAGATGGCAAAACTAGACCAACTACAGGAGTCCTTCAAAACAAAGCTCTGTGCAAACAGTGTAGTAGTTAACGTTATTCATCAGCACCACTGCATAGACACAGAGTTTGAAGGGATTCTCAATGTCATAACATACTACAAACCTACTAGACGCACCTTGAAAAAACTCCATGGTACGAGAGTTTTGTGTTCATCAAGCCCATCAGAGCAAGAATTGCTCTCTGTTCTTCAGAATCACCCTGATGGTAAGATTTTAACTGTAAGCAAACCTGCAACAGCCACAGTCAATAGAATACCAGTAAATAATCTATTTCCTGAGATGGACCCTTGCAGTCAAGTTTCCTTTGACAACGAAGATGGCTTACAACCACCAATATATCGGGACATGAGAGTCATCATAACTCAAAACAGAGATAAACAATATCATGTTATCAACGATCAACAAGCAACGGTAGTAACCATGCAAAACCAAACAGTTGTCTTAAAACTGCCCGACAAAAACATTGTAGCTGTGCACCCGGTGACAGCCACGCTTGACGGTCCTAGGACAACATGTCACCCTGTCGTACTGGCATACGCTTCAACAATTTGCAAAGTTCAAGGACAAAATCTAGGCAAAATCATACTCTGGTTAGATTGCCCATCTGTTCCAAAGGGTCCAGCTTATGTTGCATTGTCACGTATACGAGACAGCTAGAAGATTTATATCTTGTTAGCAAAAACAGATCCAGAACAAATACAAGTCAACTGAACATTTGACGACTCAGGCCATGTGGCGAAATCAAAGTGGCCACGCCTGAAGGCATTATGCTGGAAAGACAACGCAAGTTAACTGTGAATATGTAATAAGACCATCGGTTGCGTAAACTGAAATGGCAGACACTGTATCATCTAATCTTATATATGTGTTGCATCAAGTCTAAAAGCAAGCCATTAATAGTATGCAGGTAAAACACTCTTTTGGACAATAAGTTGAGAGGCTGTTGCCTGGTCGCTATCTTGCAGATGGCCGAAGCTAATACCACCACCATACCTATGGAAACTACTGAGGAGGCACTTCTCCGCTCTGATCCGGGACAAGGACAAGCACCAGAGCAAGGGACCATCAATGTAAGCCACACCAGACGTCTCTCTGGTAGAGAGAGAGATGAAAGACAGAAACGGCACGTTGAACAATCAAGAAGACGACTGCGAAATCGAAGCAGCCCAAGACACCGCACCCCTCACCAAATACAAGGCGGTACGCACCTATTCATCGAAGCTCATCCAGTTGTCTGCTTCGATGGAGTGATCACCATCGTGAGGAGGCGGCTAAAACTAGAAGTGAGCATCAATGTAGCACCTGATGTTGTGAGAGTGAGCTG
>BLFN01000156.1:2422871-2427871 GCA_014634225.1 Acropora yongei | reverse complement strand
CATCCTTGCAAAGAACAGGCATCATAAATTTCAACCTGTACTTCCCTTAACCAGCTGGCACCTATCTACTACAAACACTATTATTTGTCCTCAATCCAACAATTTTAGAGGGCATCAGCTGTATATTACAAAATAACATTCTGAAGTTTATTTTTATGTTCTCTACAGGGATCTTGGTCTTTTCAAAGCCATGTTCAGTTGTTGTAGATGTGAAGGAGTTGTTTGGTTCTGAGAGCAAATCTCAAGTCTATGCTCATCTGCACAATCTGCTGAGCAACATTGTAATGCAAGACATTGGTATGTTGAAGCCAAAATAAACAAGGGTTCGTTATAGAAACTTAACCCATCAAATATTAATTTAATTTAACCTAAACAATTACTTTTCTTTCCATTTAACAACCACAGAGGTTTTGTCTGTTTATAGGCACTATATGCTATGATGATGCCTGCCATTTAAAAAAGTTCACAGTAAATCCACAGAGATGTGACTTAACCCCGACATCAAGGAGGATGAAAGGGATAGAAATGCTATGTGATAAATTTCATTTTCGCAACCATGTCGACAGTTGGTGTCAAAAACATTGCAATCCATACAGCTCATCCCATCTGGAGGTAATTCTCTCCATATAGTAACCCCGATTGGTTCATAGTTACGGGGTAGCGTGTGTATACTTTTGTGATCTCCTTATGAAACAGATTTCTGATTTTCCTATTTTCTGTGTTAAAAAAGACTGTCTTAACAGTATGAAAATATACCCACCCATTATACCATTACAAAAACCTGAATTAAAGAATATGATGAATAGTGAAAACAATGCAACTTACGCATATGAACTACTTTAAATCCAGTTGTATATCAGCTGAGAAGGTTACATAACTAAAAGTACGATTGAAATCCCAAACTGGAACTAGGAAACAGTATATTATAGAATGAAGCACTAAAAGACCTCAAAATTTGCTTTTTAATTATTGTGAGGTCAGCTTCAAGAATACAAAATTTTAACAGAGACAATGAATAAACCCAATATACACTGTGGTGGCATCTACATTCCTACATCATACCACTGTATTAAGTTTTAATGCAAGTAAATTATTACATGGAGTGAAAATCAAATATATAAATTGTTTCATTTTGATATAATAACCTCTTTCTGCTTTTGGATTTCAGAATGTCAATACTGAAGTGTGCGAACAGCTATTTTCCTGGTTGTCCAAGTTTGCCCACATTACAAAGCACATGAACCGCTGGCGATTTCTGTTTTTAATGTTATATGTATTAGACAACCATAATGAAAATATAGTTAATGGTCAGTAATTTTTTGTGAAGGAAACTCTTCAAATTATAGCTTGTGATTAAAGTAAGTTGAAATGTTATTTTCACAGCAATACCTAGCTTATAGAAAGCTTTTTGACTTAGTGTAACAAGTGAGATACCCTTGGTGCCATAGCCTTTTATTGCGCAGTTTCCCGTGTCGGTCATATTTGTATAGCTACCCGTGCCAAAAATCTCTGGTTCAGAATGTGATTTATTTGAACGCGCTGAGCCATTGACAAGCCAGTTTAAATTTGCGATATGCCTGCTTACTGAGTAACACAGTGCCGCACTTAACTAACAGTGCTTGCGTTGAACACCCTGTCAAATCACGTTGCTAGCTTCCGGACAAATTCTTTTCAAAACACTCCATGTCCGGCAGTCTCGTATTTTCTTGATTTCGAGTAAATACAGATTGAGAAAATCGAATTATCTTGTGCTATATTCCAGATAATTGTGCTATTGTACCGTTTTGCCTTGGTTCAATTATTCTATAATCTTTAGTAACGACCATTTCTCTTATTTTGAGAATTCGACCACGCTTAAAATTAAGATCACAATTAATCGTCCAGATTTACAAACTATCACGTGCTGCATCAAGAACCGCCCGACGGTGTGACATTCTCGTGTTGTTCGTGGCGCCATGCACTATGGATGCAGTCTGGTTAAATGCGATGCGCTGTGGTAAAAAGTGGTGAATTCGAGAATTGCTACTCCCCTCTATATTTTCTTCTTAAATCATGTTTATGTTGCTGCTCGCTCTCTGCGCTCGATCCGCAACAATAGACCACTTTCGACATATTAAAATTCGGTCTAAGACAATAGACTTCAATACTAGGCTCTTGGGAGTAAACCCTACAAACTCTGTAGTTATTCCCATGAGCCTCGTACTGAGGTCTAATTTTTTAGGCTGAATTTTCATATATCGAAATTGGTCTATTAAGACCAACTGAATTGCCATACGTTTAAAAGCCTTGTACTTATAACAAGTCATTTCATACCAAAATGTCCACTTTGGCAG
Source organism: Acropora yongei (assembly GCA_014634225.1). Taxonomy (NCBI): domain Eukaryota; kingdom Metazoa; phylum Cnidaria; class Anthozoa; order Scleractinia; family Acroporidae; genus Acropora; species Acropora yongei. Next base: position 2,425,538 of record BLFN01000156.1, on the reverse strand, counting down.
AATACCGCGATACATTACGTTACCTGTCCAAAAGAGAAATCATCCACGAAAGATTAGAGTTATTCAAAGACATCAATGGGAATGCATTTTTCCCGGTGAAATGGTGGCCTAGTGACATGCAGTTAACCTTCTGGAAGAAGCCCATAGGCGACAGAGATACCTTCAAGCTGGTGCTCTTTCTGTTAGGTAATGGTTGCTCACCCTACCTGCTGAAGAGATGGATTATGCTGTCCCAGTTTTGGGCAGAACATGCCACCGCCGAGAAAAGGGCCCGGCAAATAGATTTCATTCTGAACAACGCAGACTCCAAAGCTCCGATTTGGTTTTATTACGATCTTGATTACCGCAAGCATCTTTATCTCAACGGCCTTCCTCGGGTGACACAAAAAAAGGACAACGGAGAAAAAGCCCTGCCAACCGAAAGCAATAAATATTGCTAACGCCGCAGGCATTATAAAAGAAAGGCTCCTTTAGGAGCCACCACATTTACAAAAGCAAAATCAACAATTTTTTCTATTTAGTTGTTCCTGTTATCCCAAGAATTACCTTAATTAAAGATGCCGAAATAACTTAAGTGGAATGCATTCACGTAAGTAAAAAGTTAATAGGATATTTAATGAAACAAAGTCATTGCGAAAAAAAAAAACACTTGCATAGGATTCGTCGAGTTAGAAATCATTTCCCAAAAGCGCACGGAAAAAAAAATTATATTTCAATGACACCCGTTGACTCTTCTAAATCAAGAAACTATATGGATATTACCCGAAATCAATATACCGAAAAAGGAATAAAACACAACAAATTATTGGACACCGTTAAAACGCATGCACCGCCTTGAAAGTTTTGAACAAGACCTGCTTCATTAGGCAATGTTTTTCACACATTGACGATACCCAAGTTACGAAAAACAAATAGTTTAACAATAGCGAAATGCGTGAGTGCGTTATACAAAAACCAAACTCAGGCAAAGAAAACGGAATGGAATATTTGAAGCTAGTTCTAATGCGTAAGCAAGTGTTTCAAAACAACATGGAATGACGTTTTAATACTCATTTTTCTCCAATTAATTTCAGCACACAAGACATTATGTGGTGATTAACCGCGTGCTTTTTTACCCGAAATTAATACCAATCAACTAATTAAACACAACAATTTTTTTTAAACCATTAAAACAAAAGCATCCCCTTGAGTGCTTTAAATATGGACATGCTTCATTAGGCAATGTTTTTCACACATTGTCGAAACCCAAGGTTTACAATAGCGAAACGCGGAATATTTGAAGCTAGTTCAAATACGTAAACAAGCGTTCCTAAAACAACATTTAAATGCAGGTTTAGTGTTTTTTTTTTTCCTCCTATTCCTCTCAGCAAAAGCTAATATTCGGAATTACTCACGCAGTGTTTCAGTAAATATGAAAGGACGCAAGTGACGTCATGACTCAGACAAAACTCAGAATGGCGGACGATTTTCCTAAAACACTTTCTAAAACAGCTGGTGTTCCTAAAACACATTTTTCAAACGAAAACTTTGCCTAGATTCCCTCTACTTCTCTCAGATCCCGCTGAAGTTATATGAGCTTTGTCAGGAATATCATCATTTGCATTCTATTTTTAGGCCTCGCGCGCGTCCTAACTATTTTTAGACTTCACGCGCTTCCTTATTAGTGCAACAGGGCACGCCCAGTAAATTAAGCAAATGTCATAAATCAGGGGCATCATAAGCATCAGTTAACTCTCACTGTGATATCGTCAACATTAAGGAAAGTCGTCATGGCGAATCGAATGCAAAGTTTGGACACGGCATTACTAAAATGTTATGAACATGATTTAGATTGGTCACTACTACCAGAAAGAATTAGGAAGGTAAGCAGATCAACTGTTGCTATGTAACCTGTTGACGGCTATATTGCCTTTTTCTTCGCAGCAGCAATCTTAATATGCTAAGCAGGCAACTAACGTTCCGAGTTCATTTAAGACCACACCGCGCTTTCAAACATTTAACTCTCCATTGAAACTCCATTTGTTGTTCTTGATTACCATTCACGTTTGTTACATACTTTTTACTTGAATCCTGTGTATATAGTGGTTTAGGCTGGTTCAGCATTTGCGGAGTTCCTTACGTTAAGTTCTCTGTATGAACTAACTTCGCAAGCGGCGTTCTCTACCTCAGCTAAAATTTTTGTCTATGTAGTGGTCGAAAGAACCAGTAATAATCAGTGTTTATGTGAAGTGTTAAAACTATAAATTTGGCTTATCGTAGTTGTAGTTCAATCAATAGAAACGAAGACAATTAATAAAATAGGAAGGCGAACTGGATTTGATAGGCGGAGTAGGTAGGAAACGCAACGTACCAAACCCAACAACTAACGGAATTGCCTGTTATCTTTAATGTGTTCCAATAGTTTGATTACGAAGTTTTGTCTTTGCTTGTCTAAATGCAAGCGCACGTAGAAAAAAACATCTACCACTTTAACCCAATGAATTAAATGGATCTAATGTTTATAATCGCGATAACACCGACAAATGCACGAATCAAAATGACACTGCCTTTTTGTAAGAACCGCGTTCTAATTTATCCTAAACTATTTCTTAGATATGCGGTCTTCTCGGAAAAGGAATGAAGCAAAGAGATACCACGGTTTTTTTGGGATTAATGTGCCTGGTTTCC
>BLFN01000156.1:2397871-2407871 GCA_014634225.1 Acropora yongei | reverse complement strand
TAAGAATACGGTCTATTTAACCTCCCATAAAGGGACACTTTTTTTTAATTACAGCACATCAAAGTTTTCCTTTTCTAACCTTTCTTCAATCCAATCTCACTAAACTTTGTCTCCTTGAAATTTTAACTTTTGTAAGGCAATTTCATTCCATATCCTGCTCCTCTCACAGTTTATCTGCTTTCCTGTCATACGAACTGTTGCTGAGTTAGACACACACTTCAGAAACTTTGTAACCCAATCTCAAGCATAATCATCAAGCATTTGTAATAAATGGCATCTTATACGAACCCAGCCCTTATTTAGAGAAATCCTAAAGAACCCCACGGTAATTTTATATAGAAAAGGCAGGTCTTTGAATGATGCACTTGTTAGAGCAAAGCTCTGAGGTCTTTAAATGTCATATCTTTACCAATAAGAATTACGTTTGGCCTGACTACACCTTGAATTTTGACTACACTATTGCATCTTTTTTTTCAACCTCCTGTAAGCTGACACTCACCCTTGGTCCGGATGGTGCCCATTTAAGGGAGGTTTGACTGTAGTTGGACAAAAAGCATATCATTATTGTTATTTGTATCACCCAACAGGTGCTGATTTTCACAACTTTGATCACAAGACCCTATATGAGAGGGCCGAAAAAATGACAGACGGATTGAGCTTGGAAAGATTCATACTTATTTTGAGTCTAAAAAAGTTTTTGTTAGGGTCTTAATTTGGAAACTTGACGATTAATGTAAAATTGCACTTGTGTAGGGAACGTCTATCTCAATGGGGGTTGCTAAGAAAAGAGCAGGAGAAAAACCTTCAAGACATGCAAGAGAAGGATTGTGCAACGACTGTGAGTAAAATAGTTAAAGGAGACAACAGGCAAGTAATTTTTAGAATAATCAATCCTGTATGACACTGATTGAAACTTTCAAACACAGCAGGTTGGGAGCTGTAGACTACTGTTTAAGCTATCCACCTTAGTATCTGCTCATACGTACGTACCTATCTAGTACTTACTTTCTTGACGCCTCATTCTTCTCCTTTTGGGGGACAGGAGGACTATAATCCCAAACTTTTATCTGTTCCACAGTTTTTCACCTCTGGGCCAGTATTGCAAACGTACCTCTATTGCAAAAAGTCGAAAAAAGGCAAATGAAGCTATGCTGCACGGAAATCGATGTTGAGGAGTCCCTGTCATAAAAAAGAACCAGCAGGAATTGTCAGCCACCAGGGTATTAACGGAAGGTATGTAACTCCCAAATTGACTCAATGGACGCGTTGCCCTCGTTATGTATTAAACGGCAATGGAATCTAAATCACTCCTTTTCAGTTGCCTACAGATGTACGCAAGACATGAGAACAGTTCTCACATTAACAATAGTTCCCTTCTTCAGCTACGATAGCAAGATAACACAAAAAAAGCAACGCATTTTGGGCTCTCTTCTCACAATGATCAAACATCTGTGATGTGATGGCACAAAGTCTATGCGATGAGTATCACCAAAGCATTCATAAACTTGTAAACATGGCACCTCAAAAATGTCCATCTTGTTTGATTTCGAAGCATTCAAAAAACCCAAAAATGTATTTCCTCATCTGCGAAGAAGTCATATTGATCATCCTTCCATTTGGGAAAAAAAGAGTTCTCAAGTTCTTTCACTAAAGTACACGGGCAATAAAAGACTGTTGATTGGCAAAAAAGGCAACCAGTTCTCAATTCTAAAAACAGGTTCACCTAAATCAATTGCCTGCAACCTTACATTAAGTGATATACTATAAAGGGGCGGGTTGATCACCCACCCATTGTTCATGTGAGTGGAAGGGGCTTGCAGTTAAACAGAAAACAAATTGACGGTGCAGAGGCAAAATTTTAAGTTTGCTCAAAAGGGGCAAGACATCATCGGACCTGCCCAGCTAGAATATCATTGCACATATCGTCAACGTACAGTGCCAAAACGATTGAGTTAAACTTTTGGTCGAATTTCAGGAAAAAGGAGAGCTTGCTTCCTTGATTTATCAACTAAGGAAAATTAACCAATGATCATTGGGACAAGGATGGATCAACACACTTTTGGTAACTTGCTGTTTCTCAACTCTATAGAAAAGTAGAATGGAAAAGCACAAACAAGAACAAGAGATAACTAACACGCAAGCTCCCACCACCGAAAAGACCACAAAGAACATGCCAAAAACAGGCAGAGAAAGCAATAGTCATAAACCAAATGACAACCAGGCAAGAGGAACTCTTGACAACCTCGAGATGACAAAAGAGGAAGACAGTGGAATACCGAACCTAAAAAGGCCTGCCAAAACGCGGAACATGCCTCCATAACGGAGAAAATTGAAAACCTCTATTGGACTCTCACAAGCTCATCTCGAGAAGGGCACATGCCCGATAAAGATCTTAGGTCGGATGTAAGTTCGAGTATAAAGAGGGCAGAACATGACTTTGTGAGAGCACTGGTGAAATTTCACCACAGACACGTCAAGAAACTGACAGTAAAACTCTGAAAACTAGAGCAAGCTAGAAAATTTGGCAGAAAAAGGGAACAGTTCTCAATTCTAAAAATAGGTTCACCTAAATCGATTGCCTGCAACCTTTCATTACGTGATACACTTAAAAAGTGGCGGGTTGAGCGCTCACTCACTGTTCATGTGAGTGGAAGGGGCTTGAAGTTAAACAGAAGAACAAATTGAATGCAAAGAGGCAGAATTTTAAGTTTGCTCAAAAGGGACAAGACATCATCGGACCTGCCCAGCTAGAATATCATTGCACATAATTATCGTCATCGTACAGTGCCAAAACCATTGAGTTGAACTTTTGGCGCAAATTTCAGGAAAAAGGAGAGCTCGCTTCCTTGATTTATCAACTAAGGAAAATTACCGTAGTTTTTCGGTTATATGGCGCACTCGGTTATAAGACGCACACCCAACTTAGCAATTTAATCAAGGTAAATTCTCAAACTGAAAATTAAGTGAAAATACTCGGTTACAAGACGCACCAAAATATTGAGAGTTATCAAAAGGATGTGTTGAGTCTGAGAACAATTATAGGTCAAAACAAGAGCCAAAAGTTCACATCTGTAATGATAAGCATACAACGCATACACATTTATTTAAAGCTTCCGACTTATTCATATTATCGAATATTCAATGATCGATTTTGTCCTATGAAAAACATCAATCACCTGATTTAAAACTCAGTTGCAAATTTATCGCCACACTGTTTGTGCAGAGTGGAACGAGCCACACACATGAATCTCGGAAGTCGAAACAAGGTTCGAACGCTTGTATTGTTTTCATGGGTGTCATGTTACGGAGCACGTGCTATTAAGCACGTATGCAAATTTCCACTTGTTTGCTTTTCTCTTGAAGTCGTTTAGTGTTGAGAAATGTTTTATAAACAATTCATTTAAGAACAAGGTGAGCTCGCAATATCAGGCTTGGATGATGAACGGTCCGTTTAATTACGCTCCGTTGGGGAAAAAGCGAGCGCCGAGTGAGGAACTTGTTTCATCACAGTAGATTCACAAAGCTTGGCAAGAGATAGCCGCTCATTGAGTCGCCAAAGCCTTCAATGACCAACAATTAGCGTCCTTTTCTTGTGTTGTTTAACTGCAAGTTCTTCTCAAATTGTGATCTTAAGATTTTGTTGTGCAAAAATACTTGGCTATGAGGCGCACCCCAATTTTAGCACTAACTTGCCACCCGAGGACAGATTTTTCTTGAAAAAACCGTGTCCCTTATAACCGAAAAACTATGGTAACCAATGATCATTGGGACAAGGATGGATCAACACACTTTTGGTAACTTGCTGTTTCTCACCTCTATAGAAAAGAAGAGTGGAAAAGCACAAACAAGAACAAGAGATAACAAACACGCAAGCTCCCACCACCAAAAGGCCACAAAGACCATGCCAAAAACAGGCAGAGAAAGCAATAGTCACAAACCAAATGACAACCAGGCAAGAGGAGCTCTTCACAACCTCGAGATGACAAAAGAGAAAGACACTGGAATATCACACCTAAAATGGCCTGCCAAAACGCAGAACATGCCTCCAGAATGGAGAAAATTGAAAAATTGAAGAACTCTATTGGACTCTCGCAAGCTCATCTCGAGAAGGGCACATGCCCGATAAAGATTTTAGGTCGGATGTAAGTGTGATTAAAAAGTGGGCAGAACATGACTTTGTGAGAGCACTGGTGAAATTTCACCACAGACACGTTGAGAAACTGACAATAAAACTCAGAAAACTAGAACAAGATAGAAAATTTACCAGGAATGTAAAACCAGTGGCTCAAAAAATAGCTCAAAACAGAGTGACGTAAACAAATTAGCAATGGAACAGACAACTAAATTGACCCAGGTCGACAAGCTTCTTGTAAACTTGAGAGCTCAAACAAACAATAACGAAGTTAAGTCTTATATTGGCTCAAAATGGACAGACTGTAAATTATACTACTTTCTAAAAATTTCTCTGTGTTGTAACTGTTCATCAGTAGGATGCCTAAATTGTATGCAATTCCACAATTGGTTTGGGCTCCATTAAATCCTATACTAACTGCACAACATTTCATGGCCTTTGTGTTATTGCAAAATCGCTAACTAAGTGTTTCTTGTTTGATCTCTTTCTAGAACTCTTTGGTAACCGTAACTTCCACTACTAATAATTATTATCAAGTTCTTTTCAAACTTTGAAAAGGTGAGAATCAATAGTGCTTCATACACAGTAGCAAAATTAATCGATTTCATGTTAACAATAAGCTCCCTTATGTTTCCTAATGGACTTTGTGTAATTGCAAAATCACTAATTAAGTCTTTGTTGTTCTCAGTCCAGAATTCTTTGACTATCATAAATTCAAACAGTAGTCATCGACATCTTTTCAACGTCGAGACTTTGGAAAGGTAAGACTTAATAGTCGTTTTTGCTTTGCGAATTTAATCCATTTCATGTTGACGTTAAGTGTCCTTTTTATTCTTTGTGGACTTGGAATTACTGCAAAGTCACTTAGTGAATGTCTCTTCGTCATTTGTCAGAATTGTTCGATTACTTTTTACATCTCGCCCAACAAGTGAATAGGAAAACCTTGTCTTTACTGTAATATAAGAAACCTATATAATTCAAGGATAGATGAATTATGAGATTGACTATTACGCATTCTGTCATTGTTATCACAATTTTCAACAAATGGCTAACATGCTGTTGTCACAACAATTACTTTCAAAGGCAAATGAATGTGATCGCTTTCGTGTTATAGTTGAGCGTCCTTTTGTCTCTTAATAGGCTTTGTGCTTTTCCCACATCGTCTACTAAATCTTTGTAGTTGTCTTTCCGACTTCATTTCATTTGAAAACTTTTACACTTCATTTCTTCGGTAAGAATATTTTGCTAATCATTTCGTTTGTCAGTACGCAAATAGACCATTCCATACGGACTACAAAGCAATTGTGAATGCTGAATGTTTTTCAAACAAATATACCAGTCAAAGTAAAGCCTTGACATCTAATAAGTACCTTTGTTTGGCATGCAATTATTTCTTACACTTGTAACCACCAATAATTTTAAGTTCCAACAACCAATACTTAGAGCCAATTCTTCTACAGTAATGGTTACATTAAATAGGTACGGAAAGATCATTCATTTATGCAAGTTTTCATAGCAAATATGTCTTAGTTCATAATGCTCATGATCATTACTTTTAAGGCAAATTTTGCCCACATTGGTATCAATTAGCATTCACTGACAAAGATATAGTGAAACACAACATTACAAGGACTTAAATATTTATATAGATACATTGAATTATGACGAAGTATCGTTTCATCTCAACTCTTATTCTCTATTGTGTTATGTCTATGAGTACAACTGTTCCTTTTCTATATCTAACTCGTAACTTTTTTCAGGTATAACATCACAAAGTCAAGTAACCATAATTACGATACTTACATGGGTATCTTTTGTTTCGCCAAGCATTTGTGATTTGATACATGTGTATTAAGACGAAATCCGCTAGAAGATGGAGCAATTTCAGGTTTTAGTGGACAAAAATCTGTACCAGAGTAATTTTAAATATTTTACAGTCATTTTTACATTTTTTTAAAGCTAAATACATAAATAATTGCCTGAAATAACACCGAAAAATAATTTCCCACGGGAACGAGAGAAAATAAATTTCAAAGTTCAGTGATTTTGTGGAAACACAGGCAAAATTCCATCATCAGTTTCATTTCACCAAAACTTTTAAGCGTTTCATACGAAGTTCAACATTCGTTTTCGACGTTTGGTGTTGCTAGAAATGACTTGTTTTCAGAAGATAATTAAAAGAGCCCTACAGAAGTTTGCAATACACTGTAAATAATCTTGGTACAAGATTTTTGTCCACTTGTTACTCCAACGTCTGGCGGATTCCGTCTTAACACATTTTTTTGCTTTCCTCAGATTATTAACCATTTGGGAACTTCTGACTGCTTCTTTTGAAACTTATAACGTTCAAGAGCTAAGAATCATTAGTGCTTGTTACACAGTACCGAAAAAGTCCATAGTAAGTTGAGCCACTACATACCAACTTCGAAACGATAAGAATTAATAATCGATTTTTCTCAACAAATTTAATCGATTTAATGTGCATGTTAGGCGTGCTTTTGTTTCCTAATAGACTTGTGTCATTGCAAAATCGCTAACTAAGTGTTTCTTAATCTCTTTCTAGAACGCTTTGGTAACCACAACTTCTGCTACTACTTATAAAGTTCTTTTCAAACTTTGAAAAGGTGAGAATCAATAGTGCTTCATACACAGTAGCAAAACTAATCGATTTCATGTTAACAACACGCTCCCTTTTGTTTTCTAATGGACCTTGCGTCATTGCGAAATCGCTAAGTAAGTCTTTGACTACCATATATTCAAACAGTAGTCATCTGCATTTTTCAAAGTCACAACTTCGATCATAAATATTCGTTCTTGCTTCGCGAATTTGATCCATTTAATGTTAACCTTAAGTGTTCTTTTCATTCTTTGTGGACTTTGAATTATTGCACTATTGCTTACTAAACGCTTTGTAAAACGTATATGGGCTATGCTAGCGAGGTATGGGCTCCCAAGTACATACTTGAAATTACTTGATAGACCTACCGGTGATAAGTTTATTTACACGCACGTGTAAGAGACTTCAGCTGTGCAAGCAAATCTTACTAGCATGATTCCTCCGAGAATTCAGAAGGCTCAACATTAATTTATAGTGGCATAACAAGATGTTTTTTTCTGAAACTTATCTGGAGGGTGAAATGTGTCTGGACAAAATCCCTGTTTTTGCATGTGCAAAGAAAATTACAGGCAAAAGACAAAGAGGGCAATGCCAAGACAGCACGCAACATATTTATAAGATTTATGAGCAGCTGTCACGTGAATCAGCTTTTATCAGGAAAGCAATGCTGTAATAGTAAATACCCTTCTTCATTTTTTATTTGCGAGGAGATCAAAGAATGGCCAAGTGTATTTTGGGGTAAGACAGAGGAAGAACAGAGGGCGTTCATACTTGATTACCACTTCTTCAATAGGAATTTGAAGGATTATGGAAAGTTCCCCTACAAGTGCAAAGTGAATGGCAAACACGTTTGCCACGCAGCTTGGAAGAAATGTTATGGTATAAGTAATGAAAGGTGAGATATATACCAAGCAGCTGGCTAAATCGGAATACTTTGATTTAATTGTGAAGTTAATGAGTACAGTAACTTCATTATTTCGATAATAGTTAATTCAAAGTTTTCATATCGCATCTCATTTCAGGTTCTTTAACCTCAAAAAGGATTTTGAGAATGGTAGAACCTCAGTAGCGAGTGCCAACTAGTACATTATAGAAAGTCAAAACCCTTTCTGTTGACCAAAACTTGGTTTAAAAAAAATTTGTTAAAACAATGGCAGACAGCATGCCCAATAAGCAGAAACAGCACTTGCCATCTTGCTTGACTAGAGAAAAAGTGTAAAGGATGTACGAGGAAGACATGAAAACCCTTCACTAAGACAGTAAATGTCTTGGGTACAACCAGTCTTGCCACATGTGGAGGGAACATTTTCAGCATGTCTTAATACCAAAGGCATGCTTCAACTGATATTATTGGACCAAATCTAGCCTGTGGAAAATGAGGTCTGACCCAATTTTGCTGCCTTCTTCATTACATACTTTAAACCAGTATGCCATATTTGATTCACAAAGTGTGGTATATGCACAATTATAAATAAGCACATCCACAAACTAATAAGGTAAAGCACGCAGGGTGACATTGGATTGAGAGGAAGAACACTCACCTTCAACAGCAAGTGTAAGTGGCAGATATACTGAACAATGAGTGGTTACTTCACCCATCAATGTTTCACCACAACATCTTTTGTGGTAATTGCTAATCTCACACGCGTTGGCGATGCACTGAGGAACTGTGAATGGTTGACATGACTAAGCTAAGCACAAGTCTGTGTGGAAACTAATTGGGGTCTTCTTTAATGCACTTACTGCGAAAAAGGCTGGCCACCCTTTCAATTTTCAGCAGCCATTATTTGTACAAGAACTATTCAACTTCCAATCCACTGACCACGAATTAAGCTATGGTGCACAACTAATTGCTCTTTAACATTCCTGATAGATGGGAATATTACAAACACCAGAGCAAAGCAAGGAAGATGCCCGAGAAATACAACCCCCATTTTAAGATCAAGTCGAAGGTAAGTTTATCGGAACATGTTCAACGCCGACAAAGACACTCATCTTAAACTGAGAAAGGACATCAGAACTGCATGCAGAGTGCTTGAAAAATCACAAGTGAACTTCATGGATACCACCGACGTATTATTTCTCATGACGTGAATGAAACTGTGCATGCCTCCAGACATGAATAAATTGAACAAAAGAGTGTACGAGTGTTCAGTGCCCAACGATAAACTTGAAAATAAACGGGGGGCTTATGTTTCATTGTAGGGCTGTATTCACTGCAACGTCCAACTGCAGAAGTTGCAAACTGAATTTTACAGGCATGTTTAACAGCCGGTCAGACTTGTCAATTATAAAGTAGGATGTTCACCACCTGCTTAAATATGCAAAGAACAAACTATAGGTTTCAACCAGCTCTATGATATCTGCTGTTGATGTTATGGTTCAAACTTTAACGGTTTAAAAATTGTAAAATCTTTTACTGGCTTTTACAGGTTCAGTCTGAGATGAGTCGAATTATTGGTGCCGAAAATGTATCAGGTGCCGAAGATCATCTCGAGAAAGCCCTCAAAGTTGTGCATGGGGGAAAAGAGTTGACATATATAGAAGTTGTGGAGGCAATTCGAATCATACAGCAGCGCACCTAAAAAAAAAAAAGGCAACGACCAAGATGTCGTTAAATTTCAAGATGTAGATGAGATGGTAGTGCAGTGCCTTGTTTAAAACCTCCATGCATGTTTCAACTCAAAGCTGTCTGCTCAAATGACACTTCTCATCCATTCTATTGCAATCTTTTGCATTCATAGCGGGTAGGATGCCTTGGCAGCAAATATGTCATTCATAACGATACCTTTTATTTTATTTTCAGCCTGTGACACGTCCAGACAAAATGTTCAGGCACAAGAGGGTACAATTTTTTCTGCTTTGTAAGAACGATCAACAACATTGAACCAGTATTTCTCTGTGGAGAACACAGTGCATTTTTTTAAACATGAAAGCAATCTCTTAAAGGCACTTGTAAATTTAATAGTGGCCTATTATGTGAAATATCCACAATGTATGATAGGGGTTCTTTTATTTTTACAGGAAGTGGTACTTCTTCCAACGTTAACACAATTTAAGGGGGCAAAATATGCTTTCCTCATGGCAGAATTTGCACACAGCCGTCGCAGAAATTGAGAAATGCTGATGCTGCATATAGTGTGCTTGCAATTTTCTTAAAATTGTTATTAAGATAGTGCATGTACTTTGTAAGTAAGAAATATTGAATTGATTGGATATACTTTTTATTTGCTGTATTACACTTTTCAGTC
>BLFN01000156.1:2390371-2392871 GCA_014634225.1 Acropora yongei | reverse complement strand
AGACCAGTCCTTTTCAAGACATCAGCAACCCTTAACAAGGAGACAGTCCTCTGAATATCATCACAGGTCATCCAGTCACTCAGTTCAACAATGTGACCGTTCCCACGACCATACGTGCTGTCCAGAATCAAGGAGTAAGTATGAGTATGTGCTATTAGTTCTGCAAGAGTAGTTACGACATATTGCATTTGTTACAGAATGTTGGTTCAAGTGTGGGGTATTAGGACACATCAAAGAGGACTGTAAAAGTTTCACCAGAGAGAGGCAAGAGAGGAAAGTGATACTAAATAGATATTTAACGGCACAACTTATCTGTATCAAAGATGACACTATGTTGATTGACAATTCATTAATATTTCATTTGCTTACTGACCAATTGTGTTATATTGTGTTTCTTGTAAAAAAATATTTTAGCCAATTTTTCTTTCATTAACCCCTTCCCAGTAACAAAGAGCTCATGTGGTTCATGAGTGATACCTACAGCATGTCAACGCATGCTAACGTGAAACAGTGTTTAACACGCTTTGATGTGAACGGGTAAAACCACTTTGGTCTGGGGGACTAGGAAATTCCTTCACTAGCCAATTCATAAACGAACTCAAAACTTTGGAAATGACCCGGATGGCCTCTGCACTTCCCTCAATATAGGCCACTACTGGACCAACTCACTCCGTCACACCACTGTAATGGCGGCATTCGAGAATAATATCGGGCAATTGCCTTGGGTAACTCATCCAACTGTGGAAGTCCTTGGTTGGGGTCGATACTCGATGGAAATCACCACAGCGCTCAAGCAATTAGGCCATCCACAGTAAGGCTAACCTGGCAGGCCTCTGAAATTCCCTCAGTGAGGACGTTCAACTGGCCTACAGCAGTACCGACGTCAGGAAGGGTCGACATACGCCGATCGGCCTCTTAAAGTCCCACAAAGAGGGTGGACAATCCACCTTACACAACCATCGACCGCCGGGAGTGCCAATCGGGGACTTCACACAGGGTCAACCAGCCTAGTTCTGCCTTTGAATCGACGCCGCCAACCATTTAGGCTGCAACTGGATCAATTCACTCCTTCAGACCACTGTAATAGCAGTGCTTGAGAGTAATGTCGGGTAATCGGCTGAGATAACTTGTCCGACCTTGGTCGCTCAAGCGATGAGGCCGTCCGCAGTAAGGCTGCCCTGATCAGCCTCTGAAATTCCCTCAGTAATGACGTTCAAGCAGCCTTCAGCAGTACAAAGGTTGGCAACCCCATTTGTACCTGCATATGCATCAACCATATGTTCAACGACAAAATTTAACGAAAATGATACTAAGGCTAGATTGTGCAGCCGTACCCAAAGGTACTACCTACATTGCTTTGTCAAGAATAAGGCAATCAAAATATCGTCCATTCATGACAAGTACTAATTCTGAACAATACAAACAAATTCAACATTAGGCTTCATGAATTTCTTGTTAGGCTATGTCAGACAAGAAGTACGGTTATTCTCCAAAATCGTACACAGGTATTAATTATTTTGACCATTTCCTGCAACAAAGGCTACAGCCTTATGGAAAAATTAAGGAGCACATGCCTGATTCTGTAATGCTGGGGAAAGCAAATGCCCTTAATTGTGAATATGTGGTTCGTCCAGCAGTGCTGATACAGTAGCATCAAATATCGATATTCTTAAATGCGCGTTAGACAACCTAGATGCCAGCCAACCAAATCAAGACCGAACTAGAGAAATTCAAACACATGATTCCTATGTTCAATTCTAAAACCTCAGACCCTATTACCCCATTGGATCTGCATCAGTTGCTAAAACACCTCATCACAGATGAGGATGACTGACGCCACATTCAATCACATGGAACATGTTGGCATGTTGCTATAACAATAGCCTGCCACCAGGAACAACTGAGGTCTTTAGTATGAAATCCAGAGGAATACAGCTAAAAGTATGACAAGCTTCCAGCGTCACATCCATTTAAAACAGAACCAACTATCAGATCATTAAAAGCCAGCTACAATGACTACAGCACACAGGAGAGAGCCTGTTAAAAGAACACGGGTCTGATTCAGATAGCAAACACCATGAACCAAAACAAAACAAAGCAAGCAAAAAGGCCTGCACCAACACTTTCGAGTGCTTCATCACTGAGTTTATCAGAAGACGAAGAACCTGTAGAAAAATGGTCTAAAAAGAACAAAAAGAAGAATTCAAGACTATCAGACCACAATATCAGTTGAGGCAAGTGCGTCAACATCGGCACAAGCACCAACAAAAGTCCACCCTGAACCTCACCAGCCTCAGAAGAAAAGATTAAAAAAAATCTAAAAACTGAATTTACTCTGTTTCCGTTGCTTATCTGATTAACCTTTAACTACTTTATAGTGTTTTCTTTTCTCCTTATATCAGTTACAATATTAAGACATGGCTAGTAGCCTTCAGGAGTCACGCTCCCCTAATACTTCATTTTTTACGTAACTTCCGTTTTCTCTCCCGAATCAATGTAT
>BLFN01000156.1:2382871-2387871 GCA_014634225.1 Acropora yongei | reverse complement strand
CGGTCCCAGCAGCACACTAGACGAACATGCGAAACAAGACTGCACAAGTCCCAGAAGAAATTGGCTGGAAGGGAAAGTCATTCAGTACATATTTCACAGAACAACATATCTCTACCAAAGATGACAATATCTTCATTTGTAATTCATTGATATTTCTTTTACTTACTGACTAATCATGTCCATTGTGTTTCTTACAACATATACATACAGTATTACATATAACGATAATAACCCTTCTTGAAAACCCTTTCCCAGCAACAATGAGCTCATGTCATTCACGAGTGATACCTCCACCATTTCATGATAAAATGAAACAGTTTTTAACATGTTATGTTTCGCTTTCCTGGACAATTAGTTGAGAGGCCATTCCCTGGTAGCTATCTTCCAGATGGCCGAAGCTAATACCACCATACCTATGAAACCAAAAAGGAGGCACTCCTCTGCTCAGATCCCGGACCAGCACAAGAGATGGGGTCCACCACCAATATAAACCACGCCAGACGTTTCTCTAGTAGAGAGAGACGAAAGGCACGCATGACACATTGGACGGCGAAGAAGACCACTGCGAAGCAGTATTATCGGAAGACTAACACGAACTCAAAGAGTTGAACGCCACTCTGCTCATCGCAGAGACAAAACCGGGCAATCACACCACTCGTAGTCAAGAGACCACCAACCCTCATCGAGCCGACATTCCTCAGAATATCGTCACAGATCATTTGGTCACGCAGCTGGACGACGTGACCGTTCCCATGAACGTACGCCCAGAGTCAAGGAATAAGTATAACTATGTCCATTAGTTCTGCAAGAAAAATGGTGACATTACAGAATGTTGCTTCAGGTGAGGGATATTACAATATGTGAAAAAAGACTGCACAAGTCCCACAAGAAAGAGGACGGAAGCGAGAATCATTCAGTACATATTTCACAGAACGCCATATCTCTACCAAAGATGACAATATCTTCATTTGTAATTCATTGATATTTCTTTTCCTTACTGACTTATCATGTCCATTGTGTTATTTAAAAAATATATACATTTAAGTGAATTCATTTGTCATTAACAATAATACCCCTTCTTGAAAACCATTTCCCAACAAGAATGAGCTCATGTGGTTTATGAGTGATACCTCCACCATTTCATGATAAAATCAGTTGAGAGGCCGTTGCCTGGTAGCTATCTTCCAGATGGCCGAAGCTAATACCACAATACCTATGAAACCAATAAGGAGGCACTCCTCCGCTCGGATCCCGGACCAGCACCAGCACCAGAGATGGGGATCACCACCAATACAAGCCACGCCAGATGCCTCTCTTGTAGAGAGAGATGAAAGACATGCACCGCACATGGGACATCGAAGAAGACCACTGCGAAGCAGTATTATCAGAAGACTAACAAGAACACAAAGAGTGGAACACCACGCTGCTCGTCGCACAGATACAACAAGGAAATCACTCCACTCGTCGTAAAGACAGCACCAACCCTCATCGAGCAGACATTCCTCGGAATATCGTCACAGATCATTTTGTCATGCAGCTGGACCACGTGACCGTTCCCATGAACGTACGTGCCATCCAGAGTCGGGGAATAAGTATAACTATGTCCATTAGTTCTGCGAGAGGAATGGTGACATATCATTCCAATTATTACAGAATGTTGCTTCAGGTGAGGGTATTACGATAATTTTATGTGAAAAAAGACTGCACAAGTCCCACAAGAAAGAGGCCGGAAGGGAAACCCATTCAGTACATATTTCACGGAACAACATATCTCTACCAAAGATGACAGTATCTTCATTTCTAATTCATTGATATTTCTTTTGATTGACAGAAAATTATGTAAAATCACAAAACCTTGAAATCTTTACAAAATACCTCAAACCAAGCTTAAGCTTTGCTTTTTGAATGCCAGATTATTACATAAGCACATTGCAGATATAATGAATGTTCTCAAAATAATTTTGATATCGCCATGTAGATAATAATATATTATTATGTACTTGGGGTTATCAGTATTTTTGCAGAAACCAGATTTTCTTTCCAAGGTGACAATAGCATTTGTGACCTTGAGGGTTATTAACCCTAATTTAGGAGCGATAGCCAAGCAAATGCCAAATGGAGACCTTACTTTGTGTGTTTCTTGTTGTGTAGATGTGTGCAACTCATCAGATCAGAATCAAGCCAATTTTGCATTTTTATGAGACATTTCAATGTGAACTGGTGACATCTCACATTGCCATTGCTAGGTATGAATATTTTGGAAAACTATTTTTCCAAGTATAATAAACCTTGAATGCTTTAATAAATTTTTGCTTTCACCTACAATTGTCAAATCTTTTAGAGGTGAAACCAGAAACCAATCAGATTAGTAATTATTGTTGGTTAGTTAAAGAAAGGGTTACCATAGGGTACAGTTAGTTGGCAGCCATTGTGCATGCCACTTCCTCAGATTTAAAATGGCAGTCAAGGTTTCTAGATCCAAGGTGACTTTAAAAGCTTTGTTTTACTCCCCTTCAATTCTGGCATACACAGGAAATTTTAATTCAGTTTTAGTCCTCTCTTTTCAAATGTAGCTCTTGAACACTATTAATTTTACATCAAGGGCTGTCACCAATGCAACAACCAAATACTTTGACTGCAAGAGACAAACATCTGACAAAGCAACAGAGAGCTAATTTGCTCCAGGCTTTCCAAAAATAGTCCACAGTGAGAATCACTAGAATTGAATGAAATTGCTAGGGACAACTGACCAATAACCACCACATCGCCAAAGCAGCCAAGATAAAGCCAACAACACCAGACTTGGCAGCCAATCTGTGTGACACTTGAATTAAAAGAAAAGGTAAACAGCAAAGTCTGAAGATGAGAAATATTACGTCTACACCAATGAATCAACCACCATCACACAGATACAAGATATTGAAAATATTGATATGACAGCACCTGAAATTATGCACGAAAATGCAATCATTGGCCAATGCCTAGGGGTAGATGTTAAAAAAAAACCTCTGCATGTATTGCATGCAACTGCACAATAATTTGATTAAAAGCCAGATGACAAACTATCACTAACCCAAAATGTAATTTAATCTTTCACTGCTGTGTGTAACCCTTAACTTGAAACCTTCTTATTAGTTCAAGGGCACAATACTCAGTTTCTTATGGTTATTCACCTCAACTGAAATAAGCCATGCCCAAGGTCCAATTTGATCACAGTTGTATTTAGTTTGTTAGCTTAACTCACATTTTACTGTATCATCAAACAATCTGGTTAATAGGAGTTTTTGTGAAAATTTGGTTTTGAAAACAGTTACTATCACCTATCAACCACCTTGTCAAAATACTCTTGGTTTCAATGGAGTCAAACTGCCATTTTCTCTCAAGAATTAACTGCAATGGAAGAATATGCTCCTTATCTGCAGGAAGTGTCATTTTCATCTTGTGGGCTAACTATGTGCAGGCTACTTACCTGGAACAAATTGTCATCGATATCCACAACACAGATTTAAAGCAGCTCAGTTTGATGAAAAAGCCTCATGCAGCACCCAACTGAGTAATCAAAGAATGATGTGCAGGCACCAGGTCTGTCAGGTCTGACAAGGGAAAGAAGTTCTTCATTTTGGTGAGTTAGTGGTTTCAGGCTTCCACTAACTTCTATTACAACACTTAACTACACTAAAATACATAAAGGAGTTGTTTACTGGTTGTTTAAGGGAATTGGGAGTATTAAGGGTGATTTGGACTAAAACGCTTTTTCAACGCATTGCATGTTTTTGGGCCAAAGTGCTATCTAATTCAGTGTTGTCAGAAACTCTCACCAGGCTAATTTCTCTCCAAAATTAGTGAAAATTCATAGTAAATTATAACATATTTTACCGGGGGCAGGCATTTAATCTCTTAATACTTATTGTTTAACCATTCTGAGATTTGTTTAGTCTGTTTACATGTACTAATTATAGAAAGAACTAGAACCACTGCTTTCACATTTGTTGCAATATTAAAATATTGAGCTAAGTGACAATTTTCACTGCACCTACAAACACTTGTCATTGTTACATACCTAGACTTTCACTCAGCAAAACGAACATTGTGATTGGTTGATTCCTTGTCACATGCCCCTAATCATATTCAAATGTATTGAGCAGTTGTTGTCCGCGCTCTTCACGTGATCAGTGCATGACTAAATTGAAAACGACATGTTCTTCAGCCCGTGCTCTCGTCAGCTTGACTTTTGAATTTTGCACCGCATAGCAAAGACTGTAAACTTTAACGCAGGAGCATTTTAAGGAGCAGATGTCACTGTCAATTTTTATAATTCCAAACGAGTTTTTATTCCTTATTGAGATTATAGAAGCATTATATTATTACATTAGCAATTACTTTTTCTTGTTCTTCGAAACATTTGTAAGTTAAGACTTACTCATTCAGCAGGATAGACGATTGTGAATAAGGACACTCTGCTGTCTTTGTTTTTTTTATTGCTATATGATTGTTTAAGGGAAAGTCCAACCATATAACAAAACACTCATTTTATGGTCCTTCGCAAAACTTTACAAAACCAGAAAATATTTTCGCAGAAGTGTGCCCGTGTTGCTGGTGCAATTGCTAAATAATGATTTTCATGTTACATATAAGAAAATAACTAATGCACATTGTATTACTGCACTCAATCATATTCATATCAAATGTACTCAAAAGTACTAAATTCACCACAATTGTGCAGTCTGTATGTTTTTGGGCGTGAAGTAGTAGTTCATTACGCCCTTCAAGTTGTTTATGGTCCAGCATGCCTCATAGTCTGCAATTTGAACAGTTGACACGTTTTGGAGCTGGTGCCACATCCACACCTTGCAAGCGGAAAGAATAGCTAATCGTAGCCTTTTTTTTGACAAAGAGTGATTAGCTTTCCGCGACTCGATGTTCATTATCATGCAACAAAATTTGAAAAAAAGACATGATGTTCTCTCACATTCCAGTCAGATAAAAAAAAAAGTAACATT
>BLFN01000156.1:2349587-2357087 GCA_014634225.1 Acropora yongei | reverse complement strand
GAAATAAGTCAATAAGTGATTCAGAACTTGATGTGACGCGTGCTCCTTGATCAATTGAGCATATTGATACGAATCACAGAGTTCAAATAGGTGTCTAGTTTCATTAGCCGGGGTAGCTGCCATCATGTTACAGTTGATATCGCCTAGAATATTTGATTCAATATTTTCCACTTCAATCTTTCTCAGAAGGGCCTCGAACTTATCAGAAAGCTCAATTGGTGAATTCGGGGGTCTCTACCAGTTAGAAAGAAAAAATGACTTGCCCTTGAGTTTTTGAATTTCAATACACAAAAACTCAAGATCTGGATCAGAAAGGTCGGATCTGATTTTATAATCGATGACGTGATGAATGTACATGGCAACACCACCACCATTGAAAACAGAGAATAATTAAAACTTATTAAAAGGGATGCAGATGACCATCGAACAAATTACGTGATGAGTGATGGAAATATCTTATTCAATGGTCGCTGTATGAGGCACCGTTAGGTGAGTAGAATAATAACTTGTTTGTTTCACTGGGAATGCTTGTGCTTTTACACAATTCCATAAGGGGCAAGAGATAAGCTGTCCAACTTCGTGTTTTTCATCATAAGCTAACGTGGGTCAGTGTTTGGGTTTCATGATTCCCCATTTTAGCCAGCTTTTGTGTACTAGCTGGAACTGGAAATTCGACTATAACACTACGTTATGACATCCTAGAACAAAATAACTTTTTTTGTTCTGGCGCCAAAACGACGTTCAGGGGCGTAACCAGCCTTTTTGCATGGAGGGGTTCTTAATGTATATTGCTTGCCGGATTGACAATCGAGCGCCGGAGGAGCTTTTTACTTAGGGGGTGCGGAGGCATGCTCCCCCGGAGAATTTTGAATTTTGGGTCTTCAGAAATGGCGTTTCCTTGATTTTGAGCACAAATTTCCAAGAACTTCAGCGCTTAACGTAGCTAGCATTTCTAAGGTAAATTACCTTTCATTAATGAAAAATCCTCTGATAGAACTGATTGCTGGTATTTCTCTGGTAATTCCCTTTGGTAATTTAAACTATCCAGCCGTCACCTTTGACCTGAAGACTTCAAGATGGCGGCAAATCAATCACGACGCGCGCGCAATTGAAAGCGAGGTTGAGAAAGCTGCTGATTCCCACATGGCAGGCTCCTACTGCTTATAGAGGAGGCTCGTATGATCCATCCAATTTATGCACCCTTAAAATATTGTAACCTGCGATATAGCATGCGATGCATTTTTAAATTGATTGTCTTTTGTTCCTCTTCAAAGACGAAAATCTCGGCTCGTGGAATTTTTAAAGGGGGGTTCCGATACGTTTTTCCTCTTGAGATAATATTCATTTTCATTACCTAAAAAGGGCGTTCCAGAACCCCTGGAACCCTCCCCTGGCTACGCCCTTGACGTTGCGGTAAGTTTTGTAGCTTTTTGTTGAATTCAGAGAATTTAGGAGAAGTTAGGATTGACTTCTAAACTCGTTAAACTTTTTAATAATTCACACATCCGTGCTCCGGTCAAGGTAAGTAAACTGGTTGCTTTTTTACTGTCGGGAACATTATTTACCACGAAAAACATCTGAAGACGCTCCACATACGTCGACCATTCTTCTACTTTCGGGTCAAAAGCGTCATTTCGACCGAAATAACTAGCCATCGGAGAGCTACTTAAAGTAGAACTTCCTCCTTGGACTTCGTCAGATTGCGAACCACTTGCCAGACTTTTAAACCTTCATTTTAGTAACCCATATCCTCGTCACAACCTTTTTAGTGTTTGGGTTGAAATGACTTCAATAACTTACGAACAACAACGTTTTAACGGCCGTTCGACCACAACTTCATACAAGAGCACATGGCAAGTCACACGACTACCTTATGACGTCATAACGCACGTGACCCATCATGCAAGTTTTGTGAACTGAGACATTCATTTACACCCAAGCAAGTGTCCAACATTTAAGCAGCAATGTAGGAAATGCAAGAAAGAAGGACAGTTTGCCAGAGTGTGTAAGACATCGACAAAACAGAACAATGCGAATGCAGTTGAAGAAGGGCTAGCTACTGAAATTGACCCTGATAATGTGCCGCATGCATATTTTGATTCAGTTGAACTGGGATCTGTGGGATCAGCCAAAGGGAACAAGAACGTGATAACAGTGAAAATTAATGACCAGAATATCAAGATGAAGGCAGATAAAGGGGCTGATGCCACAGTTATTCTTTATGACCTGTGCAAGAAATTTACGAGAAAACCACTCCAGAAGCCTTGAAAAACACTGGCGGTTAACTAAGCCTATTCATCCAGTTCGTTGTGCTCGACTAAAGACCCAATGCAGGAGTCGTACCATTAACATATTATATCTTGTCGTACGTAGAGAATTTACCCCATTGCTGGGCTGTTATGCGTGTCTTGACCTTGAAGTACTGAAATTTATGAACTTAGACCTTATTGAGCATTCTGACACTGACAGGAAATCACAGAAAGCCCAACCTGGAAGTGTAGACCTCATCAAGACAGACGCAGTGCTTAGAGAATTTCAAGACTGCCTTAGCAAGAAACCTGGAAGGTTGCCTAACCATGTAAGCTTAGGGCTTGATAGATCGGCCAGCCCTGCAATACATCCACCGCGAAAGATATCAATTGCTCCTTTGGAGCCAGCTAAAGAAAAGTTTTAGAGATGGAACGGGATTGTATAATAGTAAAGGAAAAAGGACACACTCCATGGGTGTCCTCGATGTTAGTTATAGACAAGGAAGACGAAAAGAGAATAATGAAAAAGTTCAGCCTAACAAGGATGAAGTACGTATCTACACTGACCCCAGAGATTTGAACGCTGCATTGAAAGGAGTACATCACCCCATGATCACCATTGAGGAAGTCGCAAACAAGTTATCTTATTCAGCCATGTGTACGACGTTAGATGACTGCAGTGGTTTCGTGATCCTGAAAAGATCAACGCCATCATAAATATGCCACCACCAACAGACAGGGGGTGTACATAGATTCCAAGGAACTGTGAACTATCTTGACACATTTATTGAGCATAAGGCAGAACTTCAGGGTCCAATTTTTCAACTGACCCAAGAGGACACCGCATTTGTATGGGACACACCACAACAAGAGGCATTTGGAAAACTCAAAGATGTTATCAGCAGTTCACCTGTTCTTTCATACTTTGACAACAACAAGCCAACAATTTTGAATGTTGATGCTAACAGCACTGGCCTAGGAGCCGTTGTAATGCAAAATGGTAAACCGATTGCCTATGGATCAAGGACACTGACCTACTCGGAGAGAAGATGTACTAATATCGAAAAAGAAATGCTTGTCACTGCTTCAGGGTGGAGAAGTTTCATACGTACTTGTATGGTCTTAAGGTCATTGTGGAGACAGACCAGAAACCTCTGGAAGCCATTTTCAAGAAGTCATTAAAGATTCCCAGACTCCAGTGAATGCTTCTTAAACTTATCAAAAATGACCTAGATGTGCACCATATACTTGGAAAAAAAACAGATCATTTCAGATTGTTCAAGCAGAGCACCCCAGAATGTAACTGAATCGACCAGCATCAATGACTAGACTAGGTCTTGGTAATGACACATTGTAAAAATTTAGAGTCCAAACAAGAGCCGATGAGACTTCCAGAGTTGTTATGGAGTACGCATTATGGCCGTCAGCAAAAGATGAGACAGATCGAGTTTACTGGAGTTTCCAATAAGAGGTGAGCGTCGAAGATGGACTGTTATTTAAGTGGGATAGAATTAGAGTGCAACGAGATATGAGAGCTCTGTCATATCCAGAGAATTTAAAATAAACCCTAGGTGATGTATGACCTGGGTTGATATGGTCACTAATTTGACTTCATGAGGCAAAAAATCCACTCTTCCTGCAAGTATCTTAATAAAAAAGGATTCATCAAGATGGCCACTTGAGCTCAAGTCTCCACTCTCTGAGGAACGAAACATGGGTTTCAAAAGTTTGGTGAAGAGACAGGGGGCTGAGAAGAGCCCCTGAGCCAAGCATGTAAATTGATATACGTTCCCCTGCCATGTGAATTTAAGATATTTTTGGCGTTCTTCAGCAATAGGTAGTGATTGGTAGGCATCCCGCAGGTCAATGAACGCCACGTCACGAGGTCTCATGAGTAGGGAACAAGTACGGATGAAATCCATTTTGAAACGATGGAAACAAGCAGAGGTATTAAGATCCTTTAGGTTAAGGATCATACGGAAAGCCCCATCTTTTTTAGGCCTCAGAAAGATATTTGAGATGCACTCTTCTTCCTCATGGGACCTATTGACGGCGACCCCTTTTTCTAGGTAGTTGGATGTTTATGCATTTGCATTGGCACATTCCTGCCCTTGGGATAGTTAACTGTACTGACGTAGGAAGAAAATCTACCTTATGTGTTAATTGTTTCCATTTTC
The DNA here is from genome assembly GCA_014634225.1 of Acropora yongei. Taxonomy (NCBI): domain Eukaryota; kingdom Metazoa; phylum Cnidaria; class Anthozoa; order Scleractinia; family Acroporidae; genus Acropora; species Acropora yongei. The sequence continues at coordinate 2,352,661 of BLFN01000156.1, read as the reverse complement.
CAGAGGAAATGTTGAATTCTTCCGGCTACAACGGGAGGACAATTCTTGTCACCCTTAACAGATTAAAGAGGTAATTGACTTACCGCTTCAGATTTCTTCCCCTTGGAGGTATTCACCCTCTGGTTGTCTTTGAGACTGAACTGGTAGTTGTTTCTTCTTCAGGGGTGTCCCTGGAGGTGATTTCCCCGGCAATGGAGAGAAAAAGGGCCCCTGACTGAATAGGACGACCTAGGATACTCCTCATTGCGTCTGCTGCTCTTGTAACCAGTGGGTTACTTAGCGGCCTTGTTGCTTTCTTTGACTGTCATACGTTGTTCTGCAAGGTCATCGCCAAGCAATTCGAGCCCCACAGGCTGTTTGCTGCTACATATGGCTTTATAAGTGTCATCCAAATCTACTTAATAGATCTTGCCTGCACATTTTCAGCTCATGTGTGGCAGAAGCTTTCAGAAGCACCGAGTTGAATAAGCCTTTCCAAGGTTCATCCGGAGAAGGCATTGCCCCTCCTTTTTCAAGGGCGTCTCCAGTAGTCTCCATAAGCCTGGCAATGCGAAATGATGTTTTCTAGCAATATTCTGGATCTCCGGGTTTATCTTTGTCCTACGGAGAAGCTTGCAATTTTGTGGCCTCCTAATGCTTTCTATCCGTTTGAGTAATGCTGGCTCATTGAGACCCGACGCCAGAAGACTGTCAACAAGTGACGAGACTTTTTCATGTAAAGGACGCTCGGTTTCTTCGTCCTCGGTCACGTCTTTAACAAGCTCTGCAAGTTGAGCGCAAGAGGACGCTTTTAAGTCGTCGCTCTTTCCCTTTTTGGCGAGGGGTTCCGTTGGTTTGTCGTCGGCGGCAGTTTACTCGCCCTCACCCTCGGAAGAGTTCAACAAATCATTCTCTTCTTCCTGTGCTGGGTCATATGCAGCTTTTAATTTCCTCGCTACAGGCGTGACATTAGAAAGTAGACTCGTTTCATGGTCTATCCTATGGCTTAGTTCGTCTAGGTCCAACTCACCTGTCTTTTTGGTTTGTCCTGTCCGTGTGGCACTGGGAGGTCTGGCTGCGCCAGTAACCGCTGCTTTTGCGGTGGTGCCAGTTTGAACGTCCCCAGAAGGACGATGTGAGCTTTCCCGCTCATTTGAAGTTATAATTTGTGTATTTCCCAGCTTCGAAGAGGCAGATTTTTACTGCTGGGCTGCTTGTAATTGCCCATCTATACTATTTTGTTCGGTCATAATGGGAAGGTGAACCTCACCTTTGAAAAGAACTGATTCTCCATCGCAAATCTCAACCGGATGTCGTAGATTGACGGGGAAAAAACTCGTTGGATAACCAACCAAGCTACAAGATGGTGGACGCTCGTGTAGAATGACAAACCGTGCGCATGTTTAGTATCTCGTGGAATCTCTGCAATAGATAATTGATAGAATGTGGAGTTGCCACCGAACGCTAAAAACGGAAAAGAATTCTTCCTCGTTTTGCTTGTTTGAAGAGTGCTCACTTGAGTCGAGATTGTTCAGCGAGATGTCATCGTTGTGGCGGGAAACAACTGAGGCAACACGCCCGAAACAATCTGTGAGTGTAAATTTGTATTTCACTTAGGATGTTAAAAAAAATTGTGTTCTGTTACAAACAGCTCGAGAGTGTGTAGGAAACCCTAATTGAAACGGTTCTTGCAATGTCGGAATCTTGCCGGATTCGTGTTCTCAGAAATCTTACTTGGGCACGTGGCTGAGGAACAAATTGGGTCCTGTAGCTGTTCGCACAATGGTGGATTATGGCTTGAGTGGTGCAGAAAATGTGTCGGGTGAAAATATCACACGCTATGATGATTGAGTGTTATGTTGCCGAGGAGCAATTAGACCAACGTCATGTTTCACTGAAAGAAGAAATATGCAGGTTTTGGGGTTACATAACTCTAGGAATTAAGGGACGAAGACAAATTATATGAAGATTACCTTAGTAAAATAAAGTTTCATGGTCGAGGCTATAGTCTCTCCTCCATTCAAGAGGATGAACATCCAACCATTCCAGATAATTATTTGTTGGCTCGAAATCGTCTCAGCTATTCTTTAAACCTATTGAAGTTAAGGCCAGAGTTGTTACAAAAGTATGAAAATGGAATCAAGGAACAGTTCAACGGTGCTGTTGTTGAATTGATTGAATTGAGTGTTGAGGAGAAGGTCTGCCCGTGAACATTCCTCACAAAGAAGTAGTAAGGGAAGACAGAGCTACTACCACTACGGGGTAGTCTACGATGCAAGCGCAGAGTCTCGTGGTGAACTCAGTTTGAATGCCTGTCTGTTGCCTGGACCTGCCTTGACTCCCGTGATCGTTGACAATCTTTAGATTTCGTGTACAAAAATGTTGCATTCATTGCAATTCTTGGAATATTGAGTTGGTCCGAGAGGATAGGAATTTCCTATAGATAGATGACACCAATCACTTGAATCCAGAAGTCATCATATTGAGATCTGCCGACCTGTATTTGGCTTTGCGTGTTCTCCCTTCATTTTGAAGGCAACATTAAGGAATAACCTACTTAAGTGTAAGAACATTGATCCAGAATTTCTGCACAATGTTATCAGATAATTGTACGTGGATGACTTTGATTCAGGAAAGAACTCAGTAAAGGACTGTTTTGAACTCTACGAGAATTTAAAGTCACGACTCAGTGAAGCAGGTTTTAAACAGGATTTGGATTCCCTCCTCAGTAGTGTTTTCTGTACTCTTAAGAGTGTTGCCAGGTGTTATCTGGCCCTTAGTAGTTTGGGCCTGAAAACAGCTTGTTTGTCTGTGTATGTTGCCCTTGCCGTTCGGGCGCATATTTGTACATGCAATCGAGAGTTGTGTTTCCTGGTGAACATAGGGCTATTACCTCGTGTTATCGGGTCTGACCCGCTTATATGTTGATGGCTAGTTGAGGTCATTGGTTGCCAGTGACCCGCAACGAGCTGTGAAGTTTATCCTGGAGTCGATGGGGTTAGCTTGTTCGAATGCTGCGTATCTTTGTGGACCGCCCTTATCCTTCTTTTTTACTTATTTTTGAAGGCACGCTTGTCTTTCTTTCCTGATGTGTC
>BLFN01000156.1:2311441-2316441 GCA_014634225.1 Acropora yongei | reverse complement strand
AGTGCATATTAGTTAATCAGGATTTCTTTGAGGTAGCATAAACATGTTTTTTCAAGATCATTCCCAACTGATACAACTTGGTCTTGATTTAAAATTTACACCAGTTCGAGAGATAATGCCCAGTTAGGATCATCGAAGGGTCTATATTTATGTTGGCGTCATTCCCGAAACACAGAAAAGCAGGGCTTCCCAAAGTGGTCATAGTTATACTAAATGAGTGAAAATAATGAAAGCCAAAGGAAGTTGCACGAGTGGTAGGAAGTTTTACTTATAACAGTTTCGGAGAGCCCTCGGGGCGAGCTATTTCATTTCCGTCAAATGCCAGTTTCTAACCTCATCATTTTTCCGACGTGTCGTATTCGATCATAGGCGAACCCAATCACAACATCCGATATGAAAGACAAAAACATTGAAACGGGCGGGCGGAAGGTAGGGATTTGTTTTCGCAATATTTTTCATGCAGTCAATTTTTTTCCCCGTGCCGGCACCCGTTGGATCATGTATCATATATATTTAAATATAATCAATTCACTGAATATGTTGTTTTTTTTCTTTACTTCTAGATTTATTGAACTTTTCTCTTCTGAAAATCTTATTCCCTTAGGGTTCCCATATTACCTACCCAGACTACACTAGTTCTACCATTTGCAGGTATTGTGTATTTGAACATAGTACCATCAGGGGCCTATTAGCAGGAGCATGCAACTCCACTATATTTCTATCACGGCGTTTCCATAGACCGATTTATTTTTAGATCGAATCTACTTTGAATGAGATTCCCGGGGGAGTGCCATAACCAATCACAAGACTCTAATTGACGTCACAGCGTTACTGGACCGGAACTGAGTTTCTTTCACAAAAGAAAAGGTGTACTAAAGATAGATCAGTCTGTAAAAATGCCGTGACATAGGCTTAGTATGGGAGTTGCAAGCTCCTGCTCATCGGCTCCTGGTACCATACAAAACAAACTGTTACATAAAATATATGAAGATTAATTGACTAATTGGTTAATTGCTGGCATATTCTGTACTCACTGTTCGATGTTGTTTTCCTGTTGTCGACTCCATATTTTCTTTAATTTCGGTACAATATGCGATGCTTGGTTTCTTTCTTCCAAATCCCACAAATCTTTTTCCTCCAGCGGCCATTTGTAGCCAGTGAAAATAAGCCTGTTGTTGATAAGAGTTATTTTTTTGCTGTGTAGCTGCAGCTATCTTTTTTTTCTATCTCCTATCTCAATTATTTTTCTATCTCATTATTGCACGTTATTATTCATTATTCATGATTCTTCATTATTCTTCTAATTGTTCTCATTATTCTTCCATGCAAATCACCGCAAGTCAGTCAATTTCTCATGTAGAAGCTTGATTGACGCAGAAACAAGACACTGTAACCTGGGACGCGAGATACTTGCTGTCGCCTGAGTGGTTAATCACTACCGACAGTACGTGTATAGACGAAGATTCAAGATAGTCATCGACCACAATTCATTACAACAGATCATTAAGAAAAACATGAGAGCCACAACCACCCAGCTGCAACGACTTTTGCTGCGATGTCAAGGCTACGATTTGAAGATCGAATACAAGAGGTGTGTTGAGATGCACATATCCGACTGCCTCTCAAGGTGTGTGCCGCCGCCAGCGCCTAACCAAGGACAAGTAATCCCAGAGCCCAGCCAAATTAGAATATTTGAGGTCACCGCGGCAAAGGAATTCGACATCCACAAGGTCTGATCGACTCAAAGAAAGATACTCTATTCCAGGACCTAGAACGCCCATGCCTGGAAGGATGGTCAGAACAACGAAATCAAGTGCCTGAGTTGACCACAACCTACTGGGATTACAGACACGACATTGCAGTCATTGGTGGGTCCTTGTGAAGAGCCAAAGGATCGTGGTCCCACAAAAAATTCGTGAGGGTTTGGTCCAGAAACTCTACTGAGTCCAAGTCAAGGAGTGGAAAAATCTGTCTATAGACCAAGAGATCTAGACAGAAGGTTTTGGCCTGGCATAACTGAGCAGATCAGAAGGCTTACTTTAACCAACCCATCCTGTCTGGAGCACCAACCCAGACAGAAACAAGCAGCGATTATCCCTGTGATCACAACCAATGCCATGCAGATTCTGGACTGTGACATTTTCTAGCATAATGGCAGATGGTAGGGTTGCATAGTTGACTATCACATTGGGTACCCGTGGGTGAAGCAAATCAGTGACCAAGCAGATACGGTTATAGAACATTTTCAGAGTATCTGCAACCAGTTTGGTTACCCTACGGAGGTAGTGACTGATCGAGGCTCACAATGCACTTCCCAAGAACTCTGCTGGAAATTCAACGTCTTTCACAAACCAGCGACCCCTCACTCTCAGTGGAAGAACGGCCGCTGTGAAAATGCCATTGGGAGGCTCAAAAGTCCAAGGAAGACAAAACATCAATGCAAGACGTCCCTCTGAACATCCGGGATACACCACTGGATTCAAACAACCTTTCACTCTATGAGCTGAAGTCTCACAAGAAGGTCAAATCAGGTATACCCTCAGTACCACTCAGCATGTTCGACAGCACCAACGCAGGCCATAGAAGTTTGAGGCACGCAGAAAGAACAAATGAAAGAGAAAATAGAGGTGAACCACCAAGGCTGAAGCAACATCAATAGTCATATTTATGAAGAAACCTCAGGAAGAGAATGCCCTATAGTCAAGTGGGACGATCGTCTCAGGGGACGGACACCGATCATACACCGCGGAAGACGACTCAAGAGGAACTCACCATTGCAGAGACCAGGTTCACATCAGGCCAATTCCTGGATATGCCGCTACTCCACCTACGCATAGATTGTTTCGGGAAGAAGGCACACCAATGCAAGAGGAAATACCAAACACCAAGGCTATGGCTAGTCCACCAAAGGCACCGACCCACATGCATGAAGCGGCAAGCTGATAACCCATCAGACAACGTCCAAACATCTCGACCAAGACGTATGGTTGAAGCACCAATAAAATATGCATATGAATAAAACCTCGAAAGTGACTTTTAGCCATGAGTGACTTAAAAGGATGTAACGAGGAACAGTGCGAAATAGGCAACTAAGACTAAGGGTTCTTTTATTATTATTTTTAGTTCGACACAGTTCTTGTTACCAATCCTTAGTAATCAGCAATTGGTGGCTAACCTCTGCGGTTTTTGTTTCTTTTATTTCGTTCTATAAATTCGGATTTTCATGGATCCTGCATCCCCTGCCGTTACTGTAATTAGGAGCCAATATTTTTCATCCTAACAGGAAATGTTTCTTTTTACAAAGGGGGATGACGTAGATTTTTTTGTTATAAAATTTTATAGTTACAATGTTACTTAACGTACGTCCTAGGAGGATACTTTGTGTAAGTGTACTTCGGAGATTGTGATTGTAACATTGCACGTGTTTTAGGATTTGCAATAAACAAGCTGGCCTTTCATTAACACTTGCTTCGAGTATACTTTAAGTGTATTAAGGAATATGCCCTTCCAGCAAATTACTCGGTCATGAAACAGATGGTGGTCAATATTTTGTCAGTTTTGACACTTATGAAAAGTCGATATTTCGTCAAAAAAAAAAATAAATAAAATATACAATGCACTTAGCACAAGTAAAAGGATCCATTTTACAAAAAAATAACAACAACAACAACAAAAATCAGTTCCAAAGTGCACTTTTTTAACCTTCCTTAAAAAACAAGAAGGTTTTCTCTCTCCGCTCCCCTGTTATGTATGAACTGGACACTTGCAACTGCAACAAGCGGGGAGTACATCTCAAAGAAAATAAGTAATTATTCATACATACCTATTTAACCACCAGAACGTTAGTTTGGAGAGAAAGTTGCTTTTTCCGTGAGGGTTTGCTCTCTACAAGAAACATTAATGAAAAAACAAAAATGTCCAATACAAAAATGAACTCTCATAGTATAACATTCCTTAAGCATTATCTATTTCCAAGTTAAAAATTAGCCACACAACAAGCCATAAAAATATTTTCCTGCCATATTTAAGTGAAAGTCTCCAAAACGCTTACATGGAGACCAAATTTCTCTCACTTTTACAGAATAATACCACACGATTTCCAGATCGCGGCGATAGACATTTGAGAGAATTTTCGAGCAAAGAAAGTTTATGTTGGACATTTTTTCTTTGGCATTGTATTTCATTATAATCTTTTTGTCGATTCCTTTGTTTTGTAATTAATTACATTGTTAATGCTTTGTTGTTCTATTGAATAGAGCCGACAAATAATTCGTAAACAACTATTGTTATGAGTCGAATTATGCAAAGTTGTCACTCACGATCACTCAGCGGTAGACTTATTGATATCTATTTGCCTAAATAATGCCGAACTAATGTTCTTTGAAAGACTAAAGGTGTGACTTTTAGTGTAAACACTGAATGCGAAGAATCTTTGACTCCCCGCGAAGTTCATTCGTCGACCCTCCAAGCTCACAGACGGTTATACATAGTGAGCCTATTTCATATTCACTACACAGACAAACGTAATCCACTTTTATTTTGGCTTCTTTCGGCCTCGCGCCAGCGGCAGGCCGGAAAAACCTGACTACCCTATCACCCGATAGCCTGTGACACTGCCGGATACGAAAAACCGAAATCCCCGAATCAATGCAATGCCACAAACCCTCCAGGGTTTAACGGTTTCCTTGTTACGAAACAATTATAACGATACACAAAAACAAAACTAAAGTTTAAGACACTGATGCAGGCCTAGAATGACCCACCACGTGACGAACTAACGCTTATAGACAGCATGATATCCATCTTGCCTTACACCTATCGTACCCAGACTCTTCTGTTCCCCCGACACGGAAATATAAATTTCTGTCTTATTCGCGCGCTCAATCGACAGAAATTATTTATGTATGTATATTTATATATATACATTATTGTCTCAACTGACCTACCTTTTTCACGTAATGTTTCTCCTGTCTTTTAGAAGCTGAAGATTGAAAGTCATT
>BLFN01000156.1:2293941-2296441 GCA_014634225.1 Acropora yongei | reverse complement strand
TTGTTCCACGTCAGCTTGCTGTCGACATTAACCTCAAGGGTCTCTAGTGCCAAGGTATATTAACCAAAGGCTACAATCTGCGGTTTGCGGTCTGCATTTTACCCTTTGATTACATTTCATCCCTAGTTTACATTTAACTCCCGGCTACAGTTGTCAAAAGAGTGGATAATGCCATCCATTGGATCCTGCGGATAAATCAAGAGGTTTCATGACTAGAGCCTATTAATCGTTGCTGGCGTTACATTGGTCATTGCGCCGACGTTTGGTACGCGAATGAACGACGATCGTTCGTATTGCTTCGGGCGTTTTCCGTGACCTCGAACAATATTTACACCCGGTGGTGCAATCGGCTTGCTTATCAGTTAGCCGGTACATGCGGACAGTGTGTGATGGTCCAATTTTGATGGTCCAATTTTGATGGTCCATTGGCGTCCAACTTAAATAGGTACGTATGCTTTAAACGTTATTTCAGAGCGATGATACAATCTTGATTGAAAAAGACCTCCAAGTAGGCATTATTTACGCATATCTTGATCATTATAAAAGCCAATCATTCACCTGCTCTGCCGCGGTCGAGTTGCCCATTGCTTTAATTACAGGTTTTTTCGTCTCGTATCGCAGCGTGCGAACATATCCTGGATTTATGGCTTGCTGTCAACGAAAAAAATATGGCAAACTTCGAATTGTCAGGCGCGCATCATATTCACATATTTTTTAAGGTTACAATTTTTCTCATATTACTGTAAACTTCGATAAACTTGTTCCATTTCTTTTTCTGGTCGTTTGAAGTCAAACGAAACATTAAATTTTGCTGAGCTGTTTACTCCTCGTTTTCTCAGCACATGTAGTTTAGTTTGCAAATCATTCAGTTGCAGAGTAGATGGTGGCCCGAATAGAATAAAATTCGAATTAATTATGATCGTCTTGTTGAAAGTATGCACACTTATAACTTTGAAATCCATTTTATAGTTATGTGACATTTATTGATATTTTAATTATAATAATAATTATGACATGTTATGATTATGAAAGTTACTCTGGTGAGCAAGAACTGTGAACTTACGTAGCATTGAGAAGACTCATGGCTGAGGGAAACATCCAAGAACATCAAGACTGGAGGGGTTCTGATGATCCACAGTCAGGAAATTTTAATATTGATGGATTAGCGTCATTCAATGAAGTCTGCGAGAAGGAACAAGTAAAGAGGGTAAAAGCTTTCAACCTCATTTTACTTGTGCTGAAAATGCAAAAGCTACTGTTGCCAATTCTCAGAAATGTTGAACTTTATAGGATATTGAGAGAACAGTGGTTTTGTTTAGCGTTTTGCTTATACTTGCATGCCTGCAATGCATTTGAGTATCAACAGACGCAGCAAACATCTTTTTATGTACTCATACATTACTATTGTGTTTGTGGTATAAACATTATTACAGACTTTGTGCATGAAATTATGCTTGGCTTGTATTCTGCTAAGTGGTACAGGAGTTTTGATTGGTAGTACAATTTATTTCTTTGTTTGCTCTGGACTGGCTTTGGCTGTTGTTCATTTTGCTAATGTACTTTCTAATAATTTAATAAATAATGTCACCTTTAATACAGTGTTGCTTCCATCTCATTTTTCCTCTGAATTTTCATCCTTACCGGTGATATTCTTTTAGCCATGGGCTTGTTTTTTTTTTTTGTTTTTTTTTTGACTGAGGGTGGGTGACCCGGCCTCTCAATTACCCAGTTTGATTGCTTAGTTCGTGTTTACTCTGAATACAGTTCTTTGATCTATCATGTTCAATTACACACACTCACTGTATACTGGAAAATGTTAGTGTTATTTTTGTACATAGAGTACGTTTTTATTATATTTTTTAAATAAGCATGCACAGCTCATGATTTTAATTTGAAATCTTTTTGCCCAAAATTAGATTTCTTACGGATGGATGGTAAGTCCATACAGCCGCACTACATTTTCATGATTTCTGAGTATGACTGCAATGAGGTGAACAGTCACATAATTTACTACTGTACAAGCATAGCCGCACTGTACAGTGCTGTATAGAGTCTGGCTCATTATTACAACTACATACAATACCACCACTTTCTTTGCTAATTGGTTTGTTTTCTTATTGTAAAAAATATAATCATGATTATTTTTATATAGAAACCAAATCCTCAAGACAAAGCATTCTGTTTTTCAAAATTAACTTTCTGGTGGTTCAATTGGTAAGTGTACCTAGCTTTTCTGTGTACCCTATTGAAGACTTACTCTGTGAATGAAAAGACCTTTCTGAAATCAAAGGTGTGAGTTTTCAATTGTGAAGTTAATTCCCTGAAAATTTGATGTGAAACAAATTATTAATAATTAGAATATAATTTTATAGCCATTACTCTGGATGCATACATACAGTGTCCATGCAAGTGCATTTTGTGATAATATTGTCATATTTATTGAAATGCTTGTATTCTAAAATTAATACATCTAGGCCTCACTTTTTTTAAGGATAATTTT
>BLFN01000156.1:2251664-2254763 GCA_014634225.1 Acropora yongei | reverse complement strand
CTGTGGACCTATTTTCCAATACCTTCCCAAGTTATGTCCATTGATAAAGACTATGCCTTTGGTCCAGTCTTTCATGTGCAGGAACGTATCTTTGGGATTATTGTTTAAGTCAAACGTCCCTCTGTAGAGCGAAGGCACAGACGGTAGATTTTCTTTGCCTATTTTTCTCCACTCGGCCTGCTCTTCCAACCTAAAACAGCATAAATTCGATTGAGCTTCCTGTGCACTTGCTGAAAGGCGGAACAGACCTGCTTTGACCATCATCAATCTACTGCATGTATCTGGTGTCAGCGGTTTCAGTTTGGTGGGGAGCGGGGGTCCTAGCTACTCCTCTCTTTATTACAGTAAAAAAAATCTACGCGTTAGAAACAGGGGTTGGCAAAGTTTTGAGACTTTTTTTCTTTTTCGTGGCGTTGCAAGCGTTTTTAGCGTTGCAGGTTCCAATTTGCTCTTCCAACGACGCAATGTTTTGACGCAAACGTCATTCAATTTCAAATACATTAACTTACTGTTTGGTGGCCCATCGGTATCAGCTACCCCCCACTCCTATTAAAAAATTTAGGATCCGCCCATGGGTGTGGCCGTAATTTCAACCGCACCACACTTTCCAAAAAGCTACCAGCTTACTTCCTGTACTTGGGTTTCCTTTTTTGCTGTTAAATTTAACTCAGTTCTCTCGAAATCTGCTTCACAAATTTTCGTTACGTGAGCCAATCTACTGCAAAACATATGACGATTAATCCGAAATATGACCCAACCCACCAAGCCAAATTTGCCGCAACCGAAAAAAACCCAGAGTACTGTAATAGAAAAAGAAGCCTCATTTAAGACATACCTCTCAAACAAATTCGGTTTGAATTCCATTGGATAGATATTCCAATTTGTTTTTCTTTTCCCATCGACTTCAACACCTCTGAGAATACCTGAAAGTATATTAAGAAAAACGGATTCACTGCGACTGCATGTGGCTAGATGGTATTGACTGAGTAGATTTTGGCACACAAAGCCACATCCTCACAGCTTCAAATGGAACCCTGTCCAAGAAAAAACATCTATGAATGCTTTCCGGACCTGCTATATCCAAGGACGTCCAATATCAACGATACAACGACGCCTGGAGAAACTGTCTCAAAGTTGCTTCTATAACGGACGTAACTCGCTTATGAAACGAAAAAATTCAGAGAAAAACTTAGTATACACCCTTTGTGGGCCTATATGCTACTACGTTATACTTGGTTAGGCATGACCTAACCTCATGAGGACAAAAAGTCCTTTACAATATTTTAGGCAAATTGCAGTTTAGTTTCCTAACATCTTCTATTTCTTTCTTTTTGAACCGCAAAGTTGACTGTGCTCTGCTTGTGGATCCACTTAAGTCACTTTATTAACACAATGGTTGGTAAAAGAGCGGGTAGCCCGGATATGTCTCTATTCCCATAAACAATTGCCCCCTCCCTCTCAAAAATCAGGCTGTTTAAGAGAAATCTTGCCACCTTTCCGTTGTCTGTCCATATCCAGTCCATAATTTACTCGCCCCATGTTTTCCACCAGAATATCAAGTTGAACTGCTTCTTTGACCTGTGAAAATAGACCCAAACTTGTTTCATTATATGCTGAGTTTGTTGAATACGCCTAGAGATACATTGATAAGCATGCATGGAGACAAAGAGAACCCCAACTTTATCTCAAGGATCGACCTCATTTGTCTCAGCTAGTTGAGCATCAAGCCCGTGGTTTCAAACCTCCATTGGATCGGTTGCCATTGTGATCACACCTGGTTTCACTTCCTTAAGTTTTCTTGGATGACGGCAAGATCAAGCCGAGGGAGCAGGGGAGGGGTACATAGGGCGGGAAGGGACCACAGAAGAATAGAGGGCGGGATAGGTACGGAGATGGGCAATCAAGGGGAGCGGGAAGAGCGAAAATACGAGGGAGATTCAAAACGTGTTCACATTAGAAACTATCGAAAACAAAACTACATCTTTTAGGAAATGAAGATACATGATTTCTCAACCGAGTGTTCGGGACAGTAGGCTACATAAAGCGGAATGTTCTGCCACCCCCCCGCCCCCCCCCTTGTCACTCCACCCTCAACCCCAACATTAAGTCCAACAGTAACATTTGCCTGTACAACAGACGTTGAATGGGCTCTCGCTGAAACTCGTGGTACAACACAACACACACACGAGTGAAGAAGAAAATAAAAACGAATGTAGACACGTCGTAGTCTCTAACACACGGATACGCCACACAAGCAATCATTGCTGAACAATTCGAAGGCGGCTAAAAACGAATCCACACTTTCATCTCTCGGCAAAATGCCAATCTCTTTTGTCTCCAGTTCGCATACTCCCATTAGCTCCCCGTGTTCTGCAGACTAACAGCGACGCAATAGGACGTTAACAAAGTAGCAAAGTCCTTAACTACTCCGGTAAGTTTTGTATATAGCATACAATTCACAACCTTTAACTTTATTTCCTTAATGATGTTGTTTTCTCACACTGCCTCACCCAAGCTACCAACCAATAATATAACCGTCTGTGTATGAGGTCAGCAAATAGGTAGGCAGAACAATTTTACAAGACCACTTTTGTGTGTGTGATGGCCTTATAAAAGGATGCGGAGGGTGTATGTTCAGAGATTCACCTTTTTACCACCGTTAACTGGTATTTTCACTTCCCAGAGTTCTCTCTCATCAATGAAGTGTTGGTCAGCTTTCATGGCATCAATTGTTTTTACAAGCTCAAAGTCAAGAAAAACCTGAGAACCAAACACAAATGTACAATCAAGCAGGAAATAGGTGGTTTTCACCTGACGCCATCGCCGCCATGTTGGTGCACAGAACAAAAGAGAAAAAAGTCTTTTGAGAATTTGAGTGCAATATTATACAATAATAATATTAGCGCTATTATGTGCTATTGCTTTGTGCACCAACCTGGCCGTCTTATCACGTGACTAAAAACCATCTACAGCTAGAAAACATTCGAGACAAGCAGATGGAAAGACTAAAATGGTAACAAATTTCTCTTCATTAAGTTACCCGCGTTCCTTTTTAACGTGGCAAAACACTTTCTCTGCTTTCAAACGATACATAGACCT
>BLFN01000156.1:2239164-2241664 GCA_014634225.1 Acropora yongei | reverse complement strand
AATGGAATTGCACAAATTGCAGTTATATGACCACGACAGCGGTTAAGCTACACAATAATGATCATAGTGACAGTGATGGACACCAAAGTGGCTGGAATAGAGGTAAAGGATGAAAGAAGAATGTTTAAGATGACAATTACCTTGGTAGGCCTCCTAGTTCCCACTCAGCACAAATGTATGGCCCGGGCCGAATGATCACGTACAAACCAACATCTTGGGCTAATTTAATAAAATGTCTGGAATGTAGAAAACAAACTTCACATGTTCATCATCTGAGGGGTCACCTGTGTATAAGCCATTAGTAAAATCAACAAGTGGTCTATTATCAATGCTGCATTCTGATCGGTTGATCTTCTATTAAGCTATATGTTGTAGACCACTAGAAGCAAAAAGTGCTGGATTTGAAAACCAAAACAATGGCAGCTGAATCACGCTGTGTCTAGCGTAATAACTAGCGAAAGACCAACTAGTTGGATTTTACTAAAACAATTATTCCTCTCACAACTTGTGGCCTCTGAGTCAATAGCCCATTTGGCCTTTGGCCCCAGGGGTTATTGACTTAAAGCCCATTCAGGCTCAAGGAACAATTGTTGAATATCACCACGCACTTTTTATCATGTCTCAGAAACATCAAGACTACAGTGCAAGCATTTTAAGTTTGCCTAAACCCAAAATATTTCTGTGGTGAAATAAATTCTTGCACTTGTTGGAAATGCACTTCACCTTGTCTGTTTGATTTTTTTTTCCTTTTTTAGCAAATGTTGACTTTCTATAGGCATCAAAATAATTTTACATAAAACTTTCTAAGCATCATGTATTGTAATCTGTTTAATCAAAAGGGGAGTGAGTCTACATGAACATATAATTTCCTGATTTGGCTTTAAAGTACTTAATTTGCATGCATGCTTAATTCCACATATATAAGTTTGTGACAGTAAATCAGGAACTGACTCAGGTCACTTGTGACTCAACAATTACGGTGTAAAAATTGATGCTCAGGCTTTTTATGCCAACAAAAAGTCAATTTAAAATATAATTTCCAACAGATGCAAGTACCACAATGAATTTTATCACAGATAAAATTTTGGGATTCTAAAGTGCTCTTATGTAAACATCCCTAGGCAAGGGCCTGTATAAATTATTCAAAAATAGCACAAAGATCAATATAAATTGAAATAACTCATTTTAAATATTCCAGAAGTGTCATCCTTTTACATCTTCTTTCATTAGAGTATTCCTCACATAAAAGACATTTTACATTTACCACATGGCTCAAGCAAACCCCCATAAAAATTCAGGTGAAAAAGCAAATCACTGTGGCAGCTGAAAAAATGGACAGCTCTATCAGCAAACATTATTAAACGATTATTTTTTGAAATCCAGGTAACATTCAGAGGAATAATTATTGTATAACACATATTGTATACATGAAGCTATCTCAACAACACACTATGTTATTTTAATTGACATTATTTACAAAACATCAAATGATTCCATATTCATTTTCAGCATTTATGCTAAACTATGACACTGCTCAAAACATCTAAGGACATTTATGGTGAGGTTCTGAACTTAAGAAATACACGCTGTCAAATACGCCCCTTATATAGGTCTTTAAACAGCTTGTAAAATGTTACATCAGACAGCAGTTTCAATAATGTCCCTCTTTTCAACAATTTGTTGGAAAGAGGGACATTATTGAAACTACAGCCTGATTTTATTTATTATAATAGGAAAGTGAGGAGAACTACTTGAATGTTTGATGACTTTTCATGGGATAGGAGTGGGAACAGATGGGCTGGCAGTGCAGAGTCAACGTGCCCATGAAACCTAGGTTGTTTATATTGACAATTAACACCTGCATAACTTTGCATAAGAAAAGAAGTTTGAAAAGCACAATACTCACACTACATCTAAAATGCCTTGAAAGTTGAATTGGCCTTTAATTTCTTCATGTAAATTCCAAGGAACATATCTGTAGGGATATAATGAGTGAGGTTAAATATTTTGCTTCAAACAAGTAACTATCCTCCTCAAACATAAGCAAATTTCTTTCCTGTGAGTCATCCGTTTAGTTAATTTGGATCAGCTACAAAATCAAAACCGACAATAATGATAACTGATAATAATAATAATAATAATAATAATAATAATCATCATCATCCCGATAATAATAATAATAATAATAATAATAATAATAATAATAATAACCATAACTATATCAAAATTCTCAAATTTGATTGGTCATCAGCAGCCCTGATTTGAGCATTAATCGTACAGTTGTGCACGTCATGCCTGAGTAATTGAACAGTACATGTCATCAAGCTCGCGCTAGTTGCACTTGAATGAGTTATCTTTTTCAGCATCTAGCTTAAAATTTGAATATATCAACCTGTCAGTTTATATCACTGTCATATTCTTCTCGAATTTTTTTATAGTTACGATTAATTAGTAAAGTTATTGGACTTTGTGTCGTACAATTCAGGGAGTAATCGCACTC
>BLFN01000156.1:1985251-1987751 GCA_014634225.1 Acropora yongei | reverse complement strand
CGGCTCTCCTAATGTGACACTACCAAAATCTTTTTATCCAATATCCTTGCATTCCATCAGGACTAAGTGATTTCTAATTGCTCATATTTTTGTTGATTCGTTCTCAAATTTTCCTTTCCATGATGTTCGTTTCGGATCTTTTAACCACTTAGCATCGTTGTTATATATACTCTTGCCTCAAGCTCCACAACTGAATGTATGTCCAGAAATGCACTCTATTAGGTGTATGCATTCAGATGTAAGCGTCACAAACTGTTTCCTCTCCTTTCTCGCAAACTTCACCATCATTTCTGGCCGGTTTGAACACTTTTTTTATTTGACCAGTGTAAAGGAACAGTGTGCCTTTTTCCCACGGAAGGGTTGCTTGAATATTAAATTTCAAGAGGAATTACCGAAGCAATGTCAATGATACAATATATATTTTCAGAACAAAGTGATCTATTTGAACAGGTTTGGGGGAGGATAGCAGTGATTCAGTTTCGGACACAGACTGCAGTCTTGATGAAGAAGCGATCATACCACTTCAACCGTGGATTTGATTACAGGGAAATTCATCTTTTTCTAGTCAAGCATCATCATCATTCATTATTTTAATTTCAGTTTTATTTCTGTTTCCCTCCACTCCATTAGCCCGATTGATATTGCTGCATCTTCTTCTTTCTCTTTTTTCTTTTTACATTTTGTCTTCCACTGGTTTCCTTTCAACTTTCTGTGGTGATAGTTATGGGCCACCGTATCCTAATTCTTCTCCTACAGGAAACAAAAACAGAACCTCTAATCCTAACCTAAAGGATAACCCAAGCACAAACGCTAATCCTACCGTGGCAACGACATAGTTTACGCCAAGACTTATCGGACACTTCGCAACGGTTATCAGAATTGAGCCTGCATCTAATTATGTACATTTCTGGAAATTATTTCAACTCTTCCTTTTTTCTCTTCCTTCATCCCCACCACGGATTATTTGAAAGCTGAAGTATCGCCAGGAGCCCATAACTAGGAGCCTCTAGATGCAAGATATCCTTGAGTCAAAGTTTGCGTGTATCTTTCTATTTTTAGAACTAGTTCTTCAGCGGGAGACTTACATTCACATGAATTTACACAGAAGCCGATGAGTCGGAACATGCAACTTCAGTTCACTATATATTCCTGGCACGGCGTTTTTCTAGACCGATTCATTTTTAGATCCAATTTCCCTAGAATGAGACTCCCGTGGGAGTGCCATGACCGAGCACGAGTAATTGATTGACGTCACTGCGTCACTGGACCGGAACTGCCTTTCTTTTCCAAAAGAAATCATACACTAAAAATAGATCAGTCTGTAATGATACCGTGGCATTGGCTTAGTATGGGAGTTGCATGCTCCTACTCATTGGCTCCTGATTTACGTCAGTTTCCCCGATTTGCATATATTTTCTTTGCGCTTTTTGTCTTCGTGTGACAACTCTTTACCCTGTTTGGGTATTCTCAACAGTGCGTGCGGTGCCGAAAAACCTGTGGCGTTCTAAATATAGAGAGATACCTGCAAAGGTTGACTCAGAACGGGCCTCCATACAATGACTTTAAATCACGTGAACATTTTTGCGTAATTTCGCTTTCCGCATGGTCATCATCAAAATAGCTGTGTTGTTTTAACAATACTTTTGTCTTTTCCTCGGTTCGTTGCCCACAGGAAGCAGTATTTGCGCCATGATGCATTCGATTTAGATAAAAAACAAATTTGCATGTTATGACCTCTAACAATAGTCGTTTCTACGCTTCGCGTACGCGACTGAATGCAAACCCGAACTTCAAAAGGAAATAACGAATTTTGGTGGGGATATAACGCCATAATTTAGTACCCCCCAACCCTTCACGACCTTCAAGCGAGTAAGAAGTCAACTTGTGTGCAAGTCTACATAGGTTGTGGAGACGTTAATCGCCAATCACGTGGGGGACAAGCTTCCATCACGGTATGTAGTTCCTGATTTTAAACCATTTTCAACGATACAAGTTGGTCGACACTTGGTCGTTATTTGAGACCTAACCACCAACACCCATCCAGGCCCATTACTTTCAAGTTCAGTCTATACCTTTTGCTTTTCAAAAATTGGGCGACATTTGCTTCGAATTTTTATGTTCGTCCCCATACTCTAAGTATTGCTCTATAATCTTTAAAAATATGATGAAAGTTTTCAGGAAAATAGAAATTTGACAAACTTGTACGCTACTTTCTTTAGATGTTGAAGTCGATTTAAGCGATTTGAAGTGGTTTTTATCACTCTATCTAAAAATGATAAAACAAATCCAAAAACTGAAAAAAATCTATGTAAACTGGACTAAGAAGATATGTCTTACTCGGAAGCCGTGCCTGGCCTGTGGGCGCGCGGTCATTACTATTAACCGACCAAAACATGTAAAAAATGCGTTTTTCTAAGATGTTGAAGTTGATCGAGAAATTCTGGGATCTACTGAACATTTTGGTCCCAAATTCAAGGTTTTTCAAGCCAAAAAGTCCACG
>BLFN01000156.1:1859235-1864235 GCA_014634225.1 Acropora yongei | reverse complement strand
ATCAAGCAAATAACTAATATTTCGTATGTCTAGGTAAAGAATATTTTTTTCTTTTTTTCTTTGTACTTTCTTTTTTTGGGCTACCTGAACTGGTAAGACTTTGAATTTCGCAGTCAAAGATCAACTACTTTATCTGGAGGGAGGGGCATTGTTCCCTAACAATACAGAGCAATGTGCGGCAATTTTGTGTGAGGTAATCAAAGTTGTTGACTGTTGTCCTCCCAGTTGATATGAAATTAATGTATGAAGTTCAAGGACATGTTGGTTTGGTGTTATATAATTTAGTGTTGTTGTTTACTCTCATCAATAAAGAAAGCTTGGCTGTTTGGCTTTTTGTCTTTTTGTTTTTTTGTTGTCAATGCCCCCGGGTTTCCAATACCAGGCCCCAGGTTCTCACTTTTGAGAGGGCAGAAGAGAAAACCTGATGTCCGAGAGGTACTTTTTACTACTTAAACGCGTCTCCAGGGTGTTAATGGTCTTCAGCAAGGCGGTGGAACCCTCTGGTGACTTGCCTAAAGAAAACCTTGACTGAACAAAAATCCTAGCATTAAAACCGTCTCTTTAAAAATTGAGTGGGCTTCTTTATTAGTGATAAAGATATCATTAGAAAGGTCATCGGAAAAAGAAAGCAGCTAGGGCAAGATGTAGACACACAAACAGGTCTATGAATAGATTTTGGAGATCATCGCAAAATAAGGCAAAATAGTCGAAAATGACCAATTTTGACAAAAAAAAAGTACTTCAATTTAACAGACAGGAAAAACACGATGGATGAAGGTATCGTTTAGAGAAATTAACTTACTATTCAGAGCTATCTACCATTTATACCTGGCGAAAAATTGGTAAAAAATACAAATAATAGAAAAAATGTCGGGAATCTAGCTATTTTTGGACATTTTGAAAAAATTATACTAAGGCAAGATTCATACACAAGGCTATACAAGTTGAAAACAGATCGAATAACTTAAAAAAAAACGCGTGGTTACCCCTACATTTTATGTTATAAAATGGAAGTGGCAAACCTATTCTGCATGTCTTTAGTTTCTGGTTGTGAGCAAAAGTTATTTAGACTGTATTTTAGCTGTACCAAAGGAAGGCTGACAGACGCTTAAACCCTGTTGCAACGATTTTAAATTTGTTGTTAAAAACGTCTCAAAAGTGTTTTTCTTTTTATGTTACCATTTGCAAGTAGTTTTAAGATCTTTATAAATGTGTGTTAAGGCAAATTCTAAGGAAATTGGTGAAGAAATATTGTTGCCTTCATTTTACAGAAAAATGCTGATGTCAGCATGGTGCCAATTTGGCGCAAAAACCTCCGTATTTCAAGAGAAGGCACGGTCCTTAAAAAGGGACCAAATATAGGAGAAAAGGAGAAAGTTTTTCAAAAGTGGCAATTTTCGGCAATTTTGGAAAACCTATCGGAGAGCAAAATGACCCAAAATGGCCGATTTGCCATAGAACTTCAAAGTGTCAAAAACAAAATATGTTCAGAATTGCACTCAATTATTTACATGCCTCTTCCAATAAGCCTCACTTAAAATACGGGGCGAATAAAATATTTTTGACCATTACGACTTTCTATTATAACTTTTGCAAAGTGGCCATTTTTCAAAACTCTCAGAATCTTGTCATTTCTTCAATATCAGGTGTTTTTGGAACCGTTTTTTTTTTCATAGAAAAAATTAAATGTAGTTGTAGAGTCGTTTTTGGCATTTTGGTATTTTTTTGGCCTTTTTCATTCCAGACCCAAACTGACCATTTTACCTTAGCCTTTGCATTATGGCCATTTTTGACACCTCTCAGAATCTTGTCATTTCTCGAATATTGAGTGTTCTCTCGAACCGTTTTTGCCTAGGACATGTGTAATGTTTGCCTTTATATAGCCTTTGCAAAATGGCCATTTTTCATAAGTCTCAAAATCACCTTATTTTTTAGCTTTTTTAGCGTAAAAATCATCTAAAAATGGGCATTTATACCATTTTTTATATGTTCGAAAATCCGAGGACATGCAGACAAGCACGAAATTTAACAACAAAAATTTCGAAAATTCTAGATCTCAAATCGTCTTCCGAACAGATATTTTCCGAAAATTGTCGTTGGGTGCCGCAAACTCACTTTGGCCTTACAAGAGATTCAGCAAAATGGCCATTTTTGACACCTCTCGGAATTTTCCTTCTCATTTCTCGAATATTAGGTGTTCCTTGGCCCCATCTATTGCATAGCGCAACTCTGATGTGGCCATCGTGGAATTTTTGGTATGTTTTTTGACTTTTTACCTTCAGGCCCAAGTTGGCCATTTGCCTTACTATACCTTTTGCAAAATGGCGACTTATAACACCTCAAAATCTTGTCATTCATAGGTCTTTCTTCAAATCGTTTTCTTGCACAAAAAAACTGTAATGTGGCGGTAGACTCCCCTCTAGTAGGTTTTTTGACGGACTTGTAAATGGCTTTTCACATGCTTTTTGGAATTATAATTTTTGACCCAAAGTGACGATTTTGCAAAGGCTATAGGCTTTGCATGATGGCCGATTTTCAACATCGTCTTATTTCTCGAATATTTACTATTTTTTCGAGCGGTTTTTTGCACACAACTACTCTAAATAACTACTAGAATCGATTTTAACATGTTTTTGGAATTTTAATTTTTGACCCAAAGTGACGATTTTGCAAAGGCTCTAGGCTTTGCATGATAGCCGATTTTCAAAATCGTCTTATTTCTCGAATTTTTAGTGTTTTTTCGAGCTACTTTTTGCATACAAGTACTCTAAATAACTTCTAGAATGGATTTTGACATGTTTTTTGGAATTTTAATTTTTGATCCAAAGTGACGATTTTGCAAATGCGTAAGGCTTTGCATGATGGCCGATTTTCAAAATCGTCTTATATCTCGAATATTTACTATTTTTTCGAGCGGTGTTTTGCACACAACTACTCTAACTCACTTCTAGAGTGGATTTTGACATGTTTTTTGGAGTTTTAATTTTTGGCCCAAAGTGACGATTTTGCAAAGGCTATAGGCTTTACATGATGGCCGATTTTCAAAATCGTCTCATTGCTCGAATATTTAGTGTTTATTCGAGCGGTTTCTTCCACACAACTACTCTAAGTCACTTCTAGAATGGATTTTGACATCTTTTTTTGAATTTTAATTTTTGACCCAAAGTGACGATGTTTTAAAGGCTATAGGCTTTGCATGATGGCCGATTTTCAAAATCGCCTCATTCTGAAATATTTAGTGTTTTTTCGAGCGATCTTTTGCACACAACTACTCTAAATCCCTTCTAGAATGGATTTTGACATGTTTTTTTTAACTTTAATTTTTCACCCAAAGTGACCATTTTGCAAAGGCCAGAGGCTTTGCATGATGGCCGATTTTCAAAAACGTCTCATTGCTCGAGTATTTAGTGTTTTTTTCGAAAGGTTTTTTGCACACAACTACTCTAAATCACTTCTAGAATGGATTTTGACATGCTTTATGGAATTTTAATTTTTGACCCAAAGTGACGATTTTGCAAAGGCTATAGGCTTTGCATGATGGCCGATTTTTAAAATCGTCTCATTGCTCGAATATTTAGTGTTTTTTAGAGCGGCTTTTTGCACACAACTACTCTAAATCACGTCTAAAATGGATTTTGACATGTTTTTTTGGAATTTTAATTTTTGACCCAAGGTGACGATTTTTCAAAGGGTATAAGCTTTGCATAATGGCCGATTTTCAAAAGCGTCTCATTGCTCGAGTATTTAGTGTTTTTTCGAGCGGTTTTTTGCACACAACTAGTCTAAATCACTTCTAAGTGGATTTTCACTTGCTTTTTGGAATTTTGATTTTTGACCCAAAGTGACGATTTTGCAAAGGTTATAGGCTTTAATTGTTTTTTTCATGATGGCCGATTTTCAAAATCGTCTCATTGCTCGAATATTTAGTGTTTTTTCGAGCGGTTTCTTCCACATAACTACTCTAAATCACCTCTAGATTGGATTTTGACATGTTTTTTGGAATTTTAATTTTCGACCCAAAAAGACGATTTTGCAAAGGCTATAGGCTTTCAATGATGGCCCATTTTCAAAATCGTCTCATTTCTCGACTATTTACTATTTTTTCGAGCGGTTTTTTGAACACAACTACTCTAAATCACTTCTAGAATGGATTTGGAATTTTAATTTTTGACACAAAGTGACGATTTTGCAAGGGCTATAGGCTTTGCATGATGGCCGATTTTCAAAATCGTCTCATTTCTCGATTATTTAGTGTTTTTTCGAGCGGTTTTTTGCACACAACTAGTCTAAATCACTTCTAGAATGGATTTTGACTTTTTTTTTTGGAATTTTAATTTTTGACCCAAAGTGACGATTTTTGCAAAGGCTATAGGCTTTGCGTGATGGCCGATTTTCAAAAGCGTCTCATTGCTCGAGTATTTAGTGTTTTTTCGAGCGGTTTTTTGCACACAACTAGTCTAAATCACTTCTAAGTGGATTTTCACTTGTTTTTTGAAATTTTAATTTTTGACCCAAAGTGACGATTTTGCAAAGGCTATAGGCTTTAATTTTTTTTTGCATGATGGTCGATTTTCAAAATCGTCTCATTGTTCCAATATTTAGTGTTTTCTGGAGCGGTTTTTTGCACACAACTACTCTAAATCACTTTTAGAATGGATTTTCCCTTGTTTTTTTTGGAATTTTAATTTTTGACCTAAAGTGACGATTTCGCAAAGGCTATAGGCTTTAATTTTTTTTCCATAATGGCCGATTTTTAAAATCGTCTCATTGCTCGAATATTTAGTGTTTTTTCGAGCGGTTTTTTGAACACAACTACTCTAAATCACTTCTAGAATGGATTTTGACATGTTTTCTGGAATTTTAATTTTTGACCCAAAGTGACGATTTTGCAAAACTCTAGGCTCTAACTATTTTTGCATGATGGCCGATTTTCAAAATCGTCTCATTGCTCGAATATTTAGTGTTTTTTCGAGCGGCTTTTTCCACACAACTACTCTAAA
>BLFN01000156.1:1758995-1761495 GCA_014634225.1 Acropora yongei | reverse complement strand
GTTATATATTTATACACAACGGAAAGAGCGTGCAGATAGGCAAAAAATGTAATATATTAAACTAATGATCGAGGACCGATGTTAGCATTTATCCATTATCCTAACGCATTACTGTACTGAATTATTGATTAGTTCTATACAATGAGGAGCGAATATTTTAATTCAAAGGTTAAATAGTATTTCACAAGAGTTCACGACGCTATATTTGACTTTGCGGCCAATGCGATTATTGAAATTCGGCAACCCAGTTCTGAGGTCTGTTTCTCGAAAGTCCCGGCGCGAAATTTTTGGGGTCCGAAAAGCCAGTTAGTTGTCAAACTTCAACCAGCTTCTTTTGAAAAGGTGATCTTTTAACATGTTTTTGATGTAAGAAAGACCAAGAGGATTGCGAAGTTTAATGGCTAAGAATCTCGGCGTTGCGAAGATGTAAAGGGAATTGTGGCACCCAAAACAGACCCTAAAAGTTTCGGGACTTTCGAGAAAAATGCCTCTGGCCCCAAGTCGTCCGCTATCTGATGGGTAAATCAGTAATGATAAAATCGCGGACAGCTATATTTTTCTCGTATTTATTTACTCTGTCAGCTTTTTCACAACTCAGACCTGAGCGGGCTTGATCATGAAGTCGTTCTCCGCTGCTGAAGTGAATAAATTCAATAGTAAGAACGATGGAGGTGTTTCGTGTTTTAAAAAAAATCCTCATTGAATCCAATCATGATATGAAGTGGAGCAAGATTTAGTTCTTAGACACGGCTATTTATTATATCCGACGAAGAATGTTAAGATACTCAATTTTAACACGGCTTAGTTGCAAGACTAAAGACTATAATGGAAGTTTATATCCAGTAGCAATTGTTTCCTACGTTATCCTGACTGTTTCTTTCTGCTTCTTTTTACAATGTAAAGAAGATAAAATTGGGAATAAATACAAAATGCTGAAATGGCCACTGAACAAAGCCTATGCCGCGGTCACGAACACTTTGACTTTTGGGTCAAATATTGCCTGTGTTCATAGGCAAAGTAGTATTTCATTGGAGTCTCTAAACACAGCGTGCAATACACCTCGGAGGGCAATGAAATCATTCAAGGTCACCTTTCGTCAGAGGCGATCTTTCAAAGCTCCAGAATGGTCTTTCTTTTGGAAACAATTGCTCAAATATAGAAAACTATGCTTTCGCATCGCTTGCCAACACACCGGCCCAGTAAGTTTGTTTCAGTCAAATGGTCTGCTTCCACAGGGACCATGTCTCTAGTGACCAGAATTGCTACGGTTTAAATCCTTAGCTATGACTGGTATATATTTTCCTAGTGCATGTATGTATCTCTTTCATTGACCTATGGGTTATCTCGAAGTCCTATCCTTCAAGTTTATATTTCCTTTTCCTTCCTACTACTGCCACGATTTTTTACTTCAGTTTCGAGGCTTGTCCAACAAGCATGAGATGCAATTGCATGAGATTCCTTCCGTATTGTGTAGACGTCAGAAAGTGTCTCCCTGACACAAACTACGAAGCAACCCGTGAAGCCTTTTTTATGCTTTAATTTACGATATGATTTACTTTCAATTTGCAGTTTGACCTAATGCAACTCATGAACAACTGTTACCTATATTCTTAAATACATTTTTTCGCTCTGTATTATATTAAACGCTTTTGAAAAATTTGAGAAGTTAGTAACGCAAATAACGTTACTTTACTTAATGTTGTTGTTGTTGCAAAGCCTTAATCTCATTGTGGGTATGTTTTAGATGTATTAAATTATGGAACACAGATTAACGTGTTTAAATAAAACATCTGAGGTTCGCCTTGATCCACAAATTGAGTCGATGAGACAGATTAATATAGCGGATATTCCTTCCATAAACAAACGCCAAACGATTGGGCTGAACAAAAGCGTTACGTCACTATGGAGACGACTCCTTAAATCTTCACGGTAGGCAGCCGACTGTCTCGAAAATGTCTTGTCCAGCAATATTTCTGTCCAACCCTCTTAACAGACATAATGTCATAAATCTCAGTTCACTTGTGTGCTCATGATTTAGCCCGCAACCCAGGATCGTTGCACCTTGCTATCATAAGAAAATAGGGGTATGAAGTTATAAAGGTAAGCTATTTAAATTGACTTTCTTGAATAAACTCGGGGCTCATCGGAAAACAGGTCCGCAAAGTGTCCGTGCTCTAAATTAATAAGTAGTTAAGATACTGCATCGTTGCAAAATCTTCCTTTTTTAAATGACTGAAAGAAAAGCGAGTGACTATTATAACTTGGAGGGAGCTAAATGAAGGGGTTTCAAAGGTTATGTTTTAATTATTATTATTAATTTAAGGTTATGTTTCCATCGGAGATAAGATTTTTGTTCCATCAAACTTGTTGCAGAGAACTAATACTGATAAATTTGATCAGTTAAAAGGCACTTGAAACAGGGGCAGTAGAAGGTAAACATTTCACGCTATACCTTCAAAGCGAATGATCATTACAGTTTAGTACGTTGCAGCGAAAATGA
>BLFN01000156.1:1642673-1645173 GCA_014634225.1 Acropora yongei | reverse complement strand
CGAACAAACATTGCGATAAATCACGTCTATGTTGAAAATTGGTCATCGGCCTGTTCAAAGTTCTTTACAAGTACGTTATTTCTAATAAAATCTTTTTTTTGCTCGGTACACGACTAAACCAAACATTTTATAGAGAAGATAATTTTAAATATTTCCATGAAGACTTTTAAAGATTTTATGAAAAAAACGTTTCGATGGTATTAGTCTTCAGCGTTTCAACTAAGCGAAGAAACGTCTTTTATTTAGCTCAACGTGAAATATTGTCGAAAAGTAGACAAGAATAAGTATTTTGCAAAACCACTACCAGGCCGAAATGATCACACTTCAAAGGAATATATCGGAACACAGTCACTCACCTAAACTTGTAGGTCTTACTAAGTCATCGATATGTTCAAAGAACGGTAAATGAGAGAGTCGGACATCTGGATGAACAGGAACACCAGTCGTATCAGAATTAATGGCCGGTCTTGGCTGTTGCGACGGTTGTTGTTGTGGAATAACAACAGTTCTTGGTTGAATAGCAGTTCTAGGTTGTGTTGGAACTACGACTTTACGAGGGCCACATCTTCTCTCGTATAATTCTCGCAGTTTCTTTTTCACATTATGGCTCCCTTCGCCTTTTAACATTTGGAGTGCTCTTCCCATAAGTTCATGTTTTCTTCCCGACTTCGACCGTCCAGCAAAACCCAGTAATGATTGAAGTTCAGAGACGCGAAAACTCATTAACATGTGCTGTGGGCATAAGAGAGAAGACAGAATTTTAAATGTGGAAATACATTTTGAATTTACAACCGAAAACTAGAAACACATAATGCTTCTGTTTACCCGAAGTTCCGCAATTTCGTCCATGTTGAAATCTTTTTCGAATAGCTAGTGCCAAGCTCCTTGCGAAATTAGGCAATGAGTGACGTCACAACAATAATAGTGGGAGCGTCAGCTGACTCCGGGCTGCCGTCACCACCAAAAATACAAGAATATTGAACACGAATAGCACAGTGGTGGTTTGTAAAATGAAATAAATGGTTAGGAAATTACAGCAGTGCTCATAGAAAACAGTCAAATTAGGATACAACGAAAATAAAGAGAAGGATGATCCTCGCATTAACTAGACTTATTCCGAACGCGTTCCTATATCGTACTTGCCCCGTTGATTTATTTTTAGCATAAACCCAATGTTGTCAGTGATTCCGAGTGGGCGCGAGGTCAAATTTTTTCATGTATCATGTCCGAAGTCCATTCACATCTTCATCCCCTCGAACTGAGACGGTGCCACAAACTTTCTCTCCTTCGTCAGAGATTGAGAAGGAAAGGATAGAACGAGGAAACCGTGCTCCGCGTAGGGCTTGAGTCACGGCCGAAATAAATTTTGTTGGATGCGTGGGACGCAAAGGCAGGACCTCTGCTCTTCAAACGTAACCCTGAAAAAGGCAGCAAAAACGAGCACCAAAGTCGCGTGTTTTTCATCTTTTTCTTTAATCAGTCTTAGTTTCGCTGTTTTGTTTTGTTTTTGTTTTTGTCAATCCCGCTGGTGGAGGTGGGGTGAAGGGGTGAAGGGGTGAAGGGGTGAAGGGGCGGTGGTGGGTTGGTTTAGCGGTACTGCCTAGTATGCTGATGTTGGGGCTGTAATTTCACAACTGGATGGATAATTATCTGAATTATTCATCCAGTTGTGAAATAGCAAACTATTGCAGTCGTATCTTCAAGACTTCAACGGAGGACAGTCACGAAAATGCACCTAATCCGAAAATGCGCTCTTGCACCTGTTCGAATCGAACACCTTTTTTCCCGTTTATATATATTTTTGCTAAGTTTCGGAGATTAGCAAACACAAGGCATCTTTTGTTTGTAGAGCGAGTCAAAAGCGGCGAGGATGTACTGTTAACTTGACGTCACAAATGTGTTTTTTTTATATCTTTACAATGCCTTTTTAATCATGTAGGCAAATTTTTAAACACGTAGGCAAATTTTTAATCATATAGGCAAAATGGTTTGTCGCGCCAAAGCCCAAGTCCCTTCTAACTAGGGCATGAAAAAACGAGACGCTTATTCTTCCTCAGTGTTAAAGGCTTTTAAAAGGGAGCAAAAACATGCGCTTGTCACACGCGCAGAAGTGCATTTTACCAGAAATATAATGGACCAATCTGAAGATAGCCGCCTCATTTCGACACTGACCAAAACCTTCCGAAATTTTTTAAATGCTTTCCAAGTGAGGTTAAAACGAAGAAGATAAAATAAAAATGCATAATTTGACGAATTAATGTTGCTGTTTTTTTTTTAAATAAAAGAACAGATCGAGTCTGATTCTCATAATACGCCAGGTGACCCATTACAGGGGAGGGGGGGGTGTAGCCACCCTGTGAGGAGAGCTGAACCATAAAAGTCAACTTAACTGAATAAGGTTGACAATTTTCAATATCCTAACAGTTTTCATAACCAGGTATGTGCAGAGAAAAGGTCCTTGAAAGTACAATATTCAATCGTCTTTACACTGTTGGTGTGG
>BLFN01000156.1:1541783-1543251 GCA_014634225.1 Acropora yongei | reverse complement strand
TTCTAAAAAATGAATGCTCCCTTATGCTATCTCAAAAGCCAGAACAAATTATGGAATTTTCAGCATTTTCAACTGTTAGGTTCTAGGGTGCTAAAGTTAGTTATGATATAAATGATGACACGAAGCTTCTCTGTCAGAAACATTTTAAGAAAAAGTTTAAGCCAATTCTTATTGCTAGATATTAAGTAGATTTACCAGTACTACATTTTTCTGTCTTTCCATTGATTAATACTGGCATACTTAGCTTTCTCTTGTTGTTTTTACTTTTTCTACTAGTTTTTTTTCTTTTGTGTCATTTTGTTTCATTTTTTTTCCATTTTGTGTTTTGTGTATTGTGTGCTCATGTGTGGTACCTGGCCCTTTAGTATAATTATTTATTGATAACCTAAGTAGGGGCTGCACTATCTTTTTAGCCCTCGTTGGTTTTTATGGGCAGCCTGTGCACTTTCCATTTTTTTTTTTGTAATATAGTATAAATATATTATTTGTATCATGCAAACTAATGTAGGGTACAAGAACAGTTGTTGCTGTAGTTGTTGTTGGAAGAAAACAGTAGCAAATCCTATGATTTTCCGATATAAGGATCCTTGGAACTGTAAACCTGGTAAACCTGTATGGAACTCTGACTTTTTTGTGAGTTCCATAGAGGTTTACTAGTTGCAACTCTCACATATTGAAGATCCAGATCCACCATGAAAATAAGGTTTGAAAAAGTGTTCTGAAAAGGGAATTATGACTGTTACTAACTGTAAGATTTAACATTATCTTAACCAGTTGTGAATGCTACTCAGACTTCAAGGCAAGGAAAGCCTAAAATTTTCAGGCTTGAGGCAAAATTCAAACCCATGACTTCTGTGATATGATTGCAGTGCTTTACCAGTTGGCTTGATACTTCAGTTGCTAGAGGGCTATGTTACACCTGTTTCAAGCATGACTTTCTCAGGCTTTCCATTTACTACTGCCTAGAAAACATTCATCACTGCAGTCTTGACTATGAACATGAACCATTTTGCAGATATTTTGTAATGACTGCTGTTCACAACTGGCAAGGTTTCCCTACATGGATTTCAAGATTGGAAGAGTTTGTCCAAAATGCACAGAGGCTATCAGAGAAGGTATTACAAATTCTTTGCTTAACTCTGCTCATTCTTTTGCTCTATGTTTTAAGCAGGAATTTCAAAAAGTTCCCCAGGGGTTTTACAGATAATTTCTGTTGAAAAATTTGGGTGTTTTTCTTTAAATTTGTAAAATGTACAACTATATTCACAGACCTTCCGCTATGAAACTTAATTAAACCCTCTTTTGTCATTTAGGGCGAGTGAGTGACTGATAGAAATAAACACATCAGACGAAGAAGGGTTAATCCCACAAAGTTCATAGCCATTACTATTTCTTCGTTTTAGTTACTGAAATGAGAAGTAATCAAACCGGATCAAAACAGAGTGCTTCACAGCAGGGCTCCAATACA
>BLFN01000156.1:1456992-1459492 GCA_014634225.1 Acropora yongei | reverse complement strand
TTACCGAAATTTACAGATGGGACAGTGATGCACTTTGTCGCAAACAAAGACGCGTCTTTACGCAGTTCGCATGGGGCCATAACAACGATGTAACCCGAAAACAAGGTGATTATAACGATAGATGTTTTTTTTTTAATTACCTGAGGAGAAAAACAGAACTACCAATGCCAAGATTGATGTGATACTTCTGGAAATCATCTTAGTAGGTCTGCAGTAAAACCAATGATGATCATCAGCGTGCTGCTGAGCCTCGTTTTATATCACTCTCATCGCACGGACCTCGACATTGATTGGACAAATATTTTCAACTCTAAGTTTACTTAAGAAGCAATAAAGATCGATGCGAGGCGTGAACGTTTCGACGATAATTGCTAACATTTGCTAATATTTGTCTTGCGTATGAGCATTGCTCGACAAACAATTACTTTCAATGAATTTCAATTTCTGCCACTCCCAGAAACAAGGAACTCTTTTGAATATCGCTTTTTTCTCTTTGTTTATAGCCGAAAGCGAGAATTTGTGTCATTTTTTTTTACTACATAGAGCAAGGGAATGCAAAAAACAAAAAACAAAGGCATAACATCTTGTTCTTGTTAATGATGCATTAGCAAAGTCGTATATGCTATACTTAGTAAACCAAGATAGCGCAGATGAGGGTAAAAAACAAACCGTTAGCCAAGCTGTTTCAAACTTCTTACCAATAAAATAGTGCATGAACTTTAAATAGAAGTTCTTATGTTCGCTGATTAGTTGACTTTGAGTTTACTTATTAGTGAAAATACGAATTCCTCATTATACAACAGGGAGAGATGACCCAAATCAATCCTGTAATACTGACAAGAAAAGCTCAAAGCTTTGTCAATTTACAGTGCTTATCCAACTCTTCCTTTACGGGTATCAGTTCGAAAAGACAATTTCGGTCTTTTTTAAAAGTGAGGCTTTCTTCATAGAAATTTAGAATTCTCTTGAGTGACCGCAAATAGGAATATTCTTCTCAGTTCTCGCTCACAGATAAGATATATTTTGTAATTATGGCTTTTGATGTATGGCCATTCCGGACCAAAATCTGAAGTAATCGACGATCGATTATCGAATTTTATCATTTCAGGACGTCCGTATTTAATAAACGTGAGGGCTTTTTAAAGCAATCAATTCTGACAGACCAATTGTGCATTTCTTTTTCACCATTTTCAAACACGAACAACTCAGTGTTAGCTGGACAGTGGTCCGCCTTCCAAACTTTGGTGTTAAAAGGCTAATTTCAATTTTTAGTTTACACAGCTTTGACGTTCATATGTCTAGATAGCATTTTGGCAATAATTCACTATTTTTTTCTCTTTCATTTGGATTATAAGTCTGTAAGCGTTTACATAAAATGTTTCATATTTCTAGTTGCTATCAATCACAACATTCCACTGATTGACGCCGAAAATTTTTCATTTGATCAGAAGTTGAACAGACGTTTTATTGCTATGTTTAAGTTCTTCGATTGCCGAGAAACATCCTTTCAATTCTCTTTGTTCTGAAACTATTTTAAATATACATTATGCTACTTAAATGAACCATGATTCTTCAAGCAAAGAATTAAAAAAATATTAGAAAAAGTTAATGGAGAAACATTTTTATCATTTCGTTCCTTCCTCAGTAGATTTTTAATTAATTAAATGGATGTCAATTGATTGCTCTGATGTTTCTTTTACTGCCTTGTATTATAAACCAATGCATTTAACTTAAACTAGATAATTCTTTAAAATACGAGAAACCATGCAACTTGCCATAATTAAAAATAACTCAAAAAGCGTCTTCCTCCCTCTCCGCATAAATAACGATATACCTGATGTTTATAAATTACAAATACACTACTATCTGAACGATAATAGCTTTTTCGTTTCTGGTTAAATGATGACGTATCCCGTAGGTTTTGTCCATTTTTTCCAAATTTTCCTAGTCTACAATGTCAAAAGAAAACTTCATTCATTCAAAGAAAAAGAAGAAGGCATGGACTTACCAGATTTCACTCTGTCAGGTTCTCTTGACAATAGGACGCCAAGTTTGATCGTGCTAACGACAAATATTTACGATATAACCCCGTCGACTAGTGCTTCATTTTCTCCCACTAAAATGCTCGGTCTTCCCCCCAAAAAATCATCAAAATGCTCAGTTAATGACATAGTTTTACATGTACAGTACAAAAATGTAGAATAACAAGTTAAGATTGATTGATTGAAAATTTGTCTTTGTTATTGTATTGCAACAATAGTAATGTTTCAAGATAATCTTCCAAGGATTGTGCATGTTGTTTATTTTCTGTGAAAATGCCACTAAAATGAACGAATAATGCTTCATGCTTTTCACTCACTAAAATGCTTGAAAGAATGCCAGTACCACTTACAAAATCTAACTAATTCCAACAAGTAATTCAAAATGATCTTGAAGGATTGTATTAATCATTTGAAAAGCCCGAGGAAGTTCTTTTTCTTTCAGTTTTACAAGAATATAG